>CM060886.1:25010508-25253008 GCA_030762935.1 Hymenopus coronatus | reverse complement strand
TACTGCCCATTGTGAAAGAGAGAATGCATTTTTCTCGGGGGAGAATTGTTAAAGCTAATTTTGAGAAAATCAAAGTTATCGAAAAATAACACACATACAGGTAGTGGGGGGTGGGGTTTTTCCTGAAAATATTTGTGTCGCATCTTGGAAGATACTGAACTTATATATGTACCACCCCTACTTCTTCTTCGTCTTCTTCTTCTTCTTCTTCTTCTTCATAACATGAAACAGCATGATCAGAATGGGACACGGAATTAGCACGAACGCTGCTATATTAAGATAGGTTGCATGTTATTCAACACCGTTTCTATCTGCGTGTGTCACCTTATCTGTACTGATGTGTGTGTTGTGTACACATTCCTTTCAGGGTTCACGAACTGGGAACACAACTATATAAGAAACCGTAATCTACTGTTTTCAAATGCCTTTATCACCCCGTTCTGCTACAAACTATTCTTACAAAAGTTTATTCTACTATTTCATGCTAATCGAAACAAAGCTTTGTAGAAATGGACTTATTATTACAGATACAAGAAAATCTTTAAAAATCTGATGTCTTCCATTCATATAGCTTTCGCTAGCCGTTTAATATATTCAACCTATTCATACAAAATATTATTATTTTATCTGCATCATACTAATTGAGATAAACATAAGCAGAATTGGTCTTATTGCTTGCTCCTTGTAAGTAGAAGCGAAGTAAGGAAATACATTAGGCAAACGTAACAGTCGTGTCTTTCAAAAGCTGGTCACTAAGCATCAAAATGCAAGTTTGGGTTCCCTATGCATGGTCCCGTTTAAGTAGTTTAAAATTAAAATCAATAACAAGGAATATCTCTAAAAGGGTAAACGCTACAAGAAAAATGCATGATTCATAAATTATGTGCTATAATGAGGTCTGCATTTTTAATGCATTAAAATTTTTGTCTATCTCCTACGGTTTAGCCGTTACGCAAACTTCTACTAAACTCATCCAGAATAAAGAGGTCTTCAGAGGCTATTTCCAGAAAATTCAAAATATACATTTTATTTCTGATGTAAATATGTATAATATACGGTATTTTAATCGAGATCGTTACCGTTATTTTTGAGAATAACAACATTTACTAATTTTTTTCCGTGTAAAGAGCAGTTTGTGGTGGGAGGCTTTTTGTTAAAATCTTCGTGCTGCATCCTTGGTAGATAATAAACATTAATACTAATTTGGTATTTAATATTTTTTTCGTTTTTGATATAATCTGTCCACAGACACACACATACACACGCTCCAGCACAGATATACATACACGGGCCTTTTTCTAAAATGCTTTTTTCGGACTCGAGGGACCTAAAACATATAATTCCGGTGAAATCTTGACATCGAACTTTTGGTGGAATACAGTACCCTCTCTAGCTACTATGCACATCGTATGTATATGCTGCTAGAGAAAACAAAAAGCAGATGATGGTTTTGAAATTTCATTATCTACGCGACTACGAATAACAATTGAATGGCGAATTACTTGTTCAGGAACGCAAAAAATATTTGAAGATTCAACATACAACAATGAATTTAGAAAAATGATTCAATATGGTTTGTATTCTTTTTAATGAGATCTGCGTTTTTTATGTATCACTTATGGTTTACTAAGTATACACAAGTATACAAAGCAAATAATAAGACTATTTCTGCTAATTCTTTCTGATTAACATGAAGCAAATAGAAGAATAAGTTTTTTAACAATAATTTGTTGTAGAGATAGAGAAAGGCATGTGAATGGCAAACATCATATTTATTTAATGAATTTATTAATTCAAAAACATGAATCTCCATTTAAACCTTGGTAACGAATTTTTGGGCAAAATGCAATACCTTCGGCTTATTAGAGAACCCCAAGCTTGATAACAAGGTGTCTGGGAAAAATTAAGTGATGCTTCACGCCCAATATAAAATGGCACACTAAGAATCGCAGAAGTTAAAGAACATCCATAAATAAAACTTAATTTAAGTAGAAAAGAAAATATGAAAAATGGTAGAGTAAGTGATGATGATGATGATGATGATGATGATGATACCTGTCTTCTCACAAGAGAAAGAGAAGTTTAAGGAAGATTCTGATCAGATGAAGTGGCAAGCCCAATAGAAGCAGCATATGATTCTAAATCGTGTGAAACATTTTAATTTTCTAAACTCAAGATAAGCAGCTTTGTCAGAAAGATAAAGGTAACAATCACAATATATCGTCGAGTTTTTTATACCTTATGTAAATGCTCAAGTTGTCAGAGTCGCCCAAGATCGCGGGTTCAAATCTGGCGTAAAAATCCTCAGCATGGCTTCCTTCGGAAGGGAAGTAAAACCCGTGGGTCCCGTGTAGAACTTCAAGTCCGATAGAGAGAGACCTCTGAGCAAAATTAAGCGGTCTTTCAAACCCAGTATAGAACGGGACGCTGAGAACCACAGCAGTGAAAGAGCGTCCATAAATAAAACTCCATTTCATTTCAAGTTGTCAGAAGAACCTTGCCAATTGTCGGTCCAAATACACTGTGTAATAGATTACAAAGTTTTCGAAGATGTTTTAGAGTGTTTGTTGGTAAACATTCCAAGGCTGACTATATCGAATTAAGAGCCCTCCTGAATGGTGATGTCGGTAACTGGAGGGTGCAACGTTACCTTCCTTGAGAGATTAAGATTCCGCGAGGACGACACAATTACCCGCTGGCCTCCAGCCAAGCGATGCACCATGTTTAGATATTTATGTGGGATTAGCTTCCCCACTCACTCACTTCCAACCGACGTGGAATTTTAAAATGACACTCAGCCAGGGATGGACAAATACAATCTGACCATTACAAGGATATATCAACAATCAACGCATTTGAGCATCGCCAAGGCGTTAACAATTCACTAGTGGTGGAAGTTCTGCTGCTCCAAGGTGAGTCATCAACTATCATTTTGATTTGACGATGCTTTGGTCAACTTTTCAGAAACTACCTTTCTCCTTTGCAATCATGCACGGTGTATCAAGTCTTTCTTTACGTAGAAAAGTAGTTTAACTCCTGTGAAAATATTCCACACGTTCTATGCTTATAATAGGCAGAAATGATAAGTATTGTATTACACCCAACAACATCATATACCCAAGGTCACGGATTCAAACACTGCTCGTTTCGGGCGTAAAAATCCTTAGCATGGCTTCCTTCGGAAGAGAAGGTAAGCCGTGGGTCCCGTGTCGTAGATATACGGCACGTCTAACAGAGAGGCCTCCGAGCAAAATTAAGCGGTCTTTCACGCCCAGTATAGAATGGGATGCTGAGAACAGCAGTTAAAGAGCGACCATAAATAAAGCACCATTTCATTTCAATTCGAAGATGAGATTACAACTGAAATATATTTGTTGAGATCCACTGAATCAGAATATATATATATGTTGAGAAAAAAGTGTGTGTGTGTATGTGTATGTGTGTGCCTTCGGAAAGCATAGCTCAAAACGAAAAGACCGTTAAATATAAGATTTAGTTTTTAGCATCCAACGATGCGACACGAAGATTTTTAGGAAATTGCCCACACCTCAAACATTTCTTTACAAAGAAAAATATTTGAGAATGTTGTTTTTATCAAAAATAGCTCACACGATTTTGATTAAAATATCATATATTAAAGATATTTGAATAATATAATATATATATATATATATATATATATATATATATACATATATATATATATATATCTTAAATTTTATGGGAATAGCCTCTGAGGACATCTTCATTCCGGATGCATATTTTATTACCGTTAAACCGTAAGAGACAGAAAAAGACTTAATACACAAGAAATGCAGATCTTTTATACAGAATTTATGCATATACCGAGATATTTCTTGTTATTGGTTACACTTTCAATATACTTAAACTTTTCTCAGACGGGAGACCATCTTTTGTTTCTTATCGCTTTTGTTTTACTCACCGCCGAGCAGGGCGAACCGAATTTCAATTGGTTTCACATAGTGACCGAAGTTTTAAAAAGTTTGGCTATCGGTGTAACCTGATGTATTACCTTATACCTCTCTCACGTAGAAGGAACTAATACAACTATTTCTGCATATGTTTATCTCGATTACCACGATGAAGCTAAAGGAATAATGTTTTGTAATAATAGACTGTAGAGAAAGTCGTGTGAATGGAATACATCAGATTTTTACTTTCTCGATTACGTATACACAACGTTAATTGTCGGTAGAGAAGGCATTGCATTCTACCCAAAAATGCAATGTGGGGATTTCTCCGGAGATATAGAAAAGCTCTATGTGTATGGTGTCTGTGCACAGCATAACTAAAAAATTGCGATTTTTTTAAAAGCGGCTGTAGCGTTTTTGATTAAAATACTGCATATTAAAGATACATTAAAATCCTACGCAGTTTGAATGCCTTTTTCATAACTGGTAAACCGTTAGAGATAGACATAAAATTATTACATAAAAATCTTATGCATTATATTCGCATGGCTTTTTCTAATTCTCGATGACAGTATTTTGTTAAAAAGCTTATTCTTCTATCTTAGTCATGAAAATCGAGATAAACATTAGCAGAAATTGTACTTATTAGTTGGTTCCTAGGAAGTAGAAAGCAAAAATCTGATATGTTACATTCACATGATATCCTCTATCTGTTCGGTAAACAAACATTTTATTCAAAACATTAATCTGTTATCTTCAACATTCTAACCAAGATAAACATAAGCAGAATTAGCCTTATTACTAGCTTCCTTTTAAGTAGATGTGAAATAAGAAAATGCACAGGCTAAATCTATAGTCTCATCCTTTAAAAGCCGGTCGCTATGTGAAACAATTGAAATTCCTATCTGTTTGCTTGTCAGGGGTAAACAAACGAGGCACGAGAAGATGTCTTTCCGAGCGAGAAAAGTGTAAGCGGCTTAAAATTGAAGCCAAAAATTCTAGAAAGTAGTCAACTATACAAAAAAAAAAAAAAAAAAAAATGTATATGACATAAATTTGTGTTTTAATGAGATCTACATTTTTTGTGTACTAAATTTTTGTAAATCTCTTACGGTTTGCCATTTATATAAACGTCATCCAAATGAAGAGTCCTTCAGAGGCTATTCCCAGAAAATTTAAGATATACATTTCATTTGTCATAAAAATATCTTATACATAAGCTATGATAATAAATCTCGTCAGAACGAGTTTTGAAAAAATCAAAATTTTCCTAAAATGTTGCATGTAAAAGGTAGTTTGGGGTGGGAGGGTTATCTTGAAAATCTTAATGTCGCAGCCTTGGAAGATACTCAACTTAAATACCAAGTTTGGACAGACACACACAGAGACCTTTTTCTAAAAGTTCTTTTCTTTTTTTGGATTCAGGGGGACCCAAAAGGATGTATTTCTGGTTAAATCTCGGTATCGAATTTTTGGGTGCAATAAAATACCTTCTCTATGCACTATATACATAGTACGTGTAGAGAAAGTAATTATTATACTAGTATAACACAAGTAAGATGTCTATTCTAAAGGGGCTATCATTAGATAATTTTGTGCGTTTAGAATTTTTTGTTGAATTTTCATTGCGCAAGAACACGAATCAAGTATTCAGAAAAATCCTGCATGCAAAAATGTCCTGGTGTTGAAGTCATAATCCAAATTGAGTTTCAGGTCGATGGTATTTTGTGTTCCCTTAATTTAGTAAAATGATGTTCTGAACAGTACAATTTTAAATGAGGTATGCTTCTTTTTAATTTCACTACACGTACTATGTACATAGTGTATAGAGAAAGTATTGCATTCCACAAAAAATGTGATACCGAGATTTCACCGGAAATACACGTTTTTAGGGTCGCCTGTATCCAAAAAAAATATATTTTCAGAAAAAGTCCGTGTGTGTGCGTGCGTGTCCGTGTGTCCGATTGTCTGTGAACACGATAACCCAAAAACAAAAAGTCGGTAAAATATCAAACTTGGTATTTAAGTTTAATATCTTACAGGGATGCGACACGGAGATTTTGAGAAAAATCACCCCATCCAAAACTTCCTTTTACATAGAAAAAAGTTCAACAATTTTGACTTTCTCAAAAATGGCTCTAACGATTTTGATTAAAATATCGTATATTAAAGATATTTATATGGCATATAAAACGTATATCTTTAATTTTCTGGGAATAGCCTCTAAAAGACCAAGTTTTTTTTTATTCTGAATGAATTTTGTATAACTGGTAAACCGTAAGACAAAGACAAAAAATGTAGGTAGATCATCTTAAAACATACAATTTATGTTATGTCTATACTTTTTTTTTTGCATTGAGTTGATGGTTTTTTGAGTTATTCCTTGATTTTGGTTTCGACTTTAAATTACTTAACACCTTTCTCATACAGGAATTTGTTCACTTCTGACCATATAAACAAAGAGATTTCAGGCAGCAGCTTTGGACTATCACTTTAACCTATGGTACTCCCTTATTTCGTTCTACTTACAAGGAAGCAAGTAATAGACTCTTTTTGCTATTTTTTTCTCGATTAGCATGAAGTAAATAGAAGCATAACATTTTTAACAATAATTTGCTGCAGAGATGTAGAGAAAGTCATGTGAATCGAACACATCTGAGTTTTGATGCAGCATCACCGTCAGTCTGACGTGATTAGCGTTGAGGATCCACAAAAACTTACAAAAGCGTTAGTTTAATTTCCCTCAAACTAAATTAGATATGATTAACGATACTCTTGCGAGTATAAGAATTTAAAAGGTTATTCTTGCTCGATATTTCCTACTTTTCTCCCTGACGGCTCCATTCTAGTAAAGGACAAAAACTCAAAATATGCATCAGTAATTTTATTCGCGTTTGCAAGTTTGCATGCTAATTTTGTATTCTGGACTGAATACATGCAATGGCGTCATGGGCAGAACGAGTATAATTCAACTCTAAGCGCTTCCACTAGTGGCTGGTGCAATATACAATAATGTAAAAACTACTTAACAACTATATATTTTAATTTCGAATATAAAAGGTTTCTTTTTAGTTATTTTCATTTTCTTTTAATTTATACTGCAGTGTAATGTTATGTGTATTTATTTCTATCGGTAACCTTCTGCTATTTTAAAAGCTAGGTAAGCAGTAAACTACAGACATTGTAGTTTTCAACATTTCGGAGGTCTTGTGTTCGACCTCCGATACGGGGTTGCCAGGCGAATGCTGGGGTGGTTTCTTTTCTATCACGATATCCTTTACATGGGTTCCCCTTCATTTCTCCCATAATTGAGGTACCCAGGTTAAATATACTACAATTAGGGAAATAAACTAAATAATTTAAAACGAGGAGGAATTAATTTAAAATTAATTAAAGTTTAAATAAATAATGCTTAACGAACATTTTAATAATATATGTTTATAAAGTAAAATAGTAATATATTATTTTAGTGATTTGAATTCTGTAAATTAAAATAAATAAATATAGTTTAATACTTTAAATAAATATCTTTAAGTCACTGAATGATGTAAT
The DNA here is from genome assembly GCA_030762935.1 of Hymenopus coronatus. NCBI lineage: Eukaryota > Metazoa > Arthropoda > Insecta > Mantodea > Hymenopodidae > Hymenopus > Hymenopus coronatus. Next base: position 25,245,524 of record CM060886.1, on the reverse strand, counting down.
AAAATATGGGTATATAATTTCATTTGAAGTGAGGGCAATAAATTAATACGTATAATTTTTAATTAAGGTTAGTTTGATTATTGTAAGAATGGTTTAGTAAGCACTTAGTAGTATTAGACCAGTTTGTGACACAATGGACGTAAGAAATGTTTTAAATGTGTAAATAAATGATAAAATATCTGAAACTATGTCCTGATTTAAGATATTAGGTGTCAAGGTATGATATCGCAGATTTTTATTTTATTTTTTGTGTCTCTAGGTTCTTGGTGCGGGCAGCTTGCGCAGATGCATGATCAATGGGAAGATTACTCCCCGTGGACATTAGGTGGTTGCCAGGAAGCGGCCCAGGACGGCTTGGAAACGTTCTGCGCGTCTCTGGCACCCTGTCTGCCTGCGGCCTGTGGCCTCACATGGTTCTTTCCCTTACACCATGATATGCAATAGATTTGCATAGATCGTAGTATGCTCCACTGTCTATTCTTTACCCTCTTACACCCTGACAATGAAGTAAATCAAGGCATACAACGAAACACCAAGTTGAATGGCTGATGTTGCTCATATTTAAAATCATCAAGATAAGTGGGTAGCGAATTTTTACCCATTAACTGAAAAATACTCCACCATCCGACTCTGTTTTTGGGAAACGAACGCAGAACGTTTTTTTGCGGATACATTATTCCGAGAGTATTGCCAGAAGAGCGAAAGATTTTGAATTTTCGAAAAATTAGAAACCACCTCTAACTTGCTGTTAGTGACTCCATTAAAATATTACAGGAGAACTGAAACTTATGTCATTAAATCATTCATTCTTTATACTTTCTCTACACGTACTATGTACATAGTGTATAGAGAAGGTATTGCACTCCAACCGAAATTTCACCGGAAATATATGTTTGAGGGCTCCTTGTATCCAAAAAGAGCATTTTCAGAAAAAGGTCTTATGTATGTGTGTGTATGTGTGTGTCCGTGTGTCCGTGTGCCTGTGAACACGATAACTCAAAAATGAAAAATTGGTAAAATACCAAACTTGGTATTTAAGTTTAGTATCTTCCAGGGATGCGACACGAAGATTTTGAGAAAAATTCCCATACCACAAACTACCCTTTAGATGTAACTTTTTTTCGAAAATTTTGATTTTCTTAAAAATTGCTCCAACGTTTTTGATTAAAATTTCGTACATTAAATGTATATCTTTAATTTTCTGGGAATAGCCTCTGAAGCTTACTTTATTCTGGATGAAATTTACGGAATTTTTCATAACTGTTAAACTGTAAGAGTTTGAATAAAACTTATCTACCAAACAAAAAATGTAGAGGACTTTAAATCATACAATTAATGTTATATGCATTTTTTGCATGGAGCTGAACGTTTTTGAGATATTCCTTGTTTTTGGTTTCACCTTTAAAAAATTAAACATTTCTCACACAGGACTTTGTCAACTCCTGTCCATACAAACAAAGGAACTTCAGTCGCATAGCAACCAGCTTTTGACTATCACTTTAACCTATGGTACTGCCTTATTTTGTTTCTACTTACAAGAAAGCAAGTAATAACACTGTTTCTGCTAATTTTTTCTCGATTTAACGTGATCTACATTTTTTGTCAGTTAAGTTTTTGTATATCTCTTACGGTTTAGTAGTTATGCAAAATTCATCCAGAATAAAGTAGTTTTCAGAGGCTATTCCCAGAAAGTCCAAAATGTACGTTTTATTTATCAGGTAAATATCTTTAATATATGATATTTTAATCAAAATCGTTATAGCCATTTTTTAGAAATTCAAAATTTTCGAAAAATGTTCCATGTAAAGGATAGCTTGGGGGGGGGGGTTTCTCAAAATCTTTGTGTCGCGTCCCTGGAGATAATAAACTTAAATACCAAGTTTGGCACTTTACCGACTTTTCGCTTTTGAGTTATCGTGTTCACACACACTGACACACGGATACACGGACACACATACATACACGGACCTTTTCCGAAAATACTGTTTTTGGATACAGGGGACCTTAAAACATGTATTTCCGGTGAAATCTTGGTATCGAATTTTTTGGTGGAGTGCAATACATTCTCTATACACTATGTACATAGTACGTATAGAGAAAATAAAAATTAAATATAATTGAATTATAATAATGGACGTCCTTTGACTGCACTGGGTTTCAGCGTTCCAATTTATGTTGGGCGTGAAAATTCGCCTAATTTTACTCAGAGGCTTCTTTTATCAGTGTTGAGATTCTTTTATGTGCCGCAAATCTACAACAAGGGACAAGCGACTTTACTTTCCCTCCCAAGGAAGGCAAGCTAAATATTTTTACGCCTGAAAAAATCCATCACCATCCGCCGGGTTTTAACCGACGACCTTGGGAACCAAAGGCTAGCATGTTACTCCTAGATCACGGAGGACGAACTTACATATATGGCGCATAGCGCGGTACAAAACGTAACTACTTGAGGTCTTCAAGAAAGTCCGGCAAGAACGAAGGCGGTTGCGCAATAACAAATCTGCAAATGTTACAGAGATAATCTGTATTTGTGTGAAGTTGCTTGCTGTTTAACAGAAACATTTTAACAAGTTCTATATCCATTCCTATGCAGACTCCTTTGAGAGTCGGATTCTGATGGGAAAACGAGAAATGAAGAATAAAGCAATATCTCTTATTATTTTCCTTCTCCGCTTCATGGTATTGGCAATTATTTGCCTGCTGCGCCTTTAAGGTCCTCCAGACATTGTTTTCTGGGTCTGGCCTCAAATCTCTTTCCTTTAGGATTGTATTTCATAATTTGTTTAGTAATTCTAGAATCAGGCATTCTTTCAACGTGTCTCTTCCATTGTTTTTACTAAACTCGTTTAACCTTTCGTTCATGATATCGATTATCAGTTCTTCTCTTATTCTTTCATTTCTAAGATGACTTTTTGTACATCCTTTTACACTCTTTAGAAATTTAATTTATGAAACCTGCATATTGCTTTTCTGTTAGTGTCCAAGCTTCGCTTCCGTATCTTAAAGTAGGTAAAACCATACATTTATACAATTTAAGTGTTGTCTATTTACGTGCTTTTTCCGGAATGTTCTATTAATTGTTCCACACATGTGAAATTTAATATTCTATTGTAAACAGCATACTTTCTGTCATAGCTAATATCACATCCTAGATAGCTAAAATGGCTCAACTTCTCGGTACAGCCAATGTATCTTTTTCTGTCAATACCATTACTTTGGTCTTTGTGCTATACGTTTTCTTATTATAATACTCACAAATTTCCTAAACTAAATATATATCATATGAACATAATGTAGTCCCTTAAAATATAACAACATAAGAACATTTTTTTCTCCTTGCAACTGTCATCCACCGCCTTCGTTCGCAACAGAAAATAAAATACCAACAGTTGTATCCCCAATTGAGCGGATATGGCTTCACAATCGGATGATCCTGAGTTTGATTCCCCGCTGGAACGAGATTATATTTCTTTAATTGGAATAAATATCCTCCACAGAATCTGGAATTAATAATGTAAGAATTAAATATGCAAATATGCGTTTTACCGAATAAAAACATTTATGCCCAGTGAATGTACAATTCAAAGAGTTATTTACACCATCTTTTTTATCATGTCAGAACTCCTGATAATAGCACAGAAAGTAAAGGATGCATTAAACAAAGAAATATAATTAAGCAACAGCCAGAAGAATTGAGGAAAAAGAAAGAAGATTTCGGATATGTCCGACGATTCTGTCCAGCCCTTAAAAATGAGAGAGGTTTGTTCAAAACACAATTAAATGCCTGTCTTCTCTTCCTTGCACCCTAACACGCTGCTCGTGAAGTTTGGTACAAGTTAAAAAGTTGTCTCTTTGCTAACCACCACAAAGAAACAAAAGACGAGCAGAGCACTCACGATGGCGGCTCTGAGTGAAGATCCATTGTGGAGCTGAACTGGACAGTGCAGCATTTCAGGTTCTCCCGTCCCACTGGCTTCTGGTGTTTTAAGATAAAACGTTCATTAATTAATAATCAGGTAAATGAAAACAAAAAAGTACATAGAAAAGAAAGCATTCTGCATTAAAGCCTAAAAAAACTGTGAGTCATAAGATTACTATTTTTGTTCAAATGTTGTGCCTATCTAAGTAATATAATTTGACTAAAGCAAAAATCACTCAATTATATACATATATACATATAAACTCGAGCAAACATTTTAATGTCAGTTTCCAATATCATCGTTTAAGATCCCTTTTCTTCCACTTTGATTTATTTACGCTTTCAAAATGTTAAACAAAACAAAGAACAAAAAAAAAAAAAAAAAAAAAAAAAAAAACCAGTCTTATTCAAACGTTGAATAGAAAATCACGGAGAAGTATTTAAAAACGCCACATAATTTTACTGTATCTTTAAATTGCTCAAGCTGTGACATATATCACGTCACATCTTAATAGATACACCAAGAAAAATTATATCTGAAGCCTTATAGGTTTAACATTCTTTGTTTGTTTGCTTGTTCATTCCTTTTCTCTTTCTGTTTTTCTTCTTCTACACAATGTACATAGTATATAGAGAAGGTATTGCATTCCACCCAAAAATTCGATACCGAGAATTCACTTGAAATACATGTTTTGGGTCCCCCTGAATCCAAAAAGCATTTTTAGAAAAAGGTCCGTGCATGTGCGTGTGTTTCAGTGGACAGCATAGCTCAAAAACGAAAAGACCGTTAAATTCCAAACTTGGTATTTAAGTTTAGTATCTTCCAAGGATGCGACATCAAGATTTTCAAGAAAATCCCCCCATCCCCAACTATTTTTACATGGAAAAATTTTCGAAAATTTTGATTTTCTCAAAAATTGCTGTTACGATTTTGATTAAGAGATCGTATATTACAGATATTTGCCTAACAAATAATATGTATATCTTGAATTTTCTTGGAATAGCCTCTGAAGATTACTTTATTCTGGATGAATTTTACGGAATTTAGCATAACTGCTAAACCGTAAGAGATTGATTAAAACTTACCACACAAAAAATGTAGTGCACTTTAAAACTCACAATTTATGTTATATACTTTAGTTTTTTTTCGTGGAGTTGATTGTTTTTTAGATATTTCTTGTTTTTGGTTTCAGCTTTGAAAACTTCTCATACAGGAATTTGTCAACTCGTGTCCATACAAACAAAGGAACTTCCTTCACATAGCAACCAGCTTTGACTATCACTTTAAACCTATGGTACTCCATTATTTCACTTCTACTTACAAGGAAGAAAATTCTACTAATTTTTTCTCGATTAGCATGAAGTAAATAGAAACATCAGATTTCTAACAATAATTTGTTGCAGAGATGTATAGAAAGTCATGTGAATGGAACACATAAGATTTTTTCTTAAAGGAAGGTGACATGTAGAAGAAGTTTCATGTTCAGATTTTGTTACTGATTACCTCTGGCCTTTCAGCAGTGTTTGAATTATAAGTGAAATCACAAACTGATTATCTGATAAAACTCAAATTTCTAGTAATATATATATTTCCCAAATTAAATCAATACAATTAATTTAGAGAGTGTAATAAAATAAATTAATACATGTAATTAAAAGTACATACTGTTTAAAAACAAATAACCATTATTATACCATTATTACCGATTGTTCAATAATGAAATGACGCCAAAATTCAAAAGAAAACGTAAGAAATTACATTAGAAAAATTAGAATGCCTATCTATTTTTTTACTTTCTCTATACATGCTATGTATATAGTGTATAGAGAAGATATTGCACTCCACCAAAAAATTCATACCGAGATTTCACCGGAAATATATGTTTTAGGGTCGCCTGTATCCAAAAGGTATTTTCAGAAAGAAGTCCGTGTGTGTGTCCGTGTGTCCATGTGTGTGTGTGTGTGTGTGTGTGTGTGTCAGTGTGTTTGTGAACATGATAACTTAAAAACGAAAAGTCGGTAAAATACCAAACTTGGTATTTAAGTTTAGTATCTTCCAGGGATGCGACACGAAGATTTTGAGAAAAAGCCACCCATTCCAAACTACCCTTTACATGGAACTTTTTTCGAAAAGTTTGATTTTCTAAAAAATGGCTCTAACGATTTTGATTAAAATATCGTATATTAAAGATATTTACATGACAAATAAAATATATATTTTGAATTTTCTGGGAACAGCCTCTGAAGACTACTTTATTCTTGGTCAATTTTACGGAATTTTGCATAACTGCTAAACCGTAAGAGATGGACAAAAACTTACCACACAACAAATGTAGAGCACATTTAAACACAATTTATGTTATATACATTTTTTTTCGTGGAGTTGATTATTTTTGAGATATTCCTTGTTTTTTTCAGGGTTTTTTTTCAGGTATAAAGACTTATACTTTTCTCATACAGGACTTTATGAACTCGTGTACATACAAAGGCACTTCAGTCGCAGAGCAACCAGCTTTTGACTATCACTTTAGCCTATAGTACCCCCTTATTTCGCTCCTACTAACAAGGAAGCAAGTAATAAGACTATTTCTGCTAATTTATGCTCCATTAGATGAAGTAAATAGAATGATTTGTTGCAGTGATATAGAGAAACTCATGTGAATGGAACACATCAGATTTTTAATTGACGAATTTAATTCGGGGGATATAAATTATTTTTATTTAAGTATAAAAATATTAAATATTTCTAATTTTAAAAGGGATTAGCTTTTTAAAAAATTAAATTAACCGATCCTAAGGGCATATTTCTAATTTTAAAAGGGATTAGCTTTTTAAAAAATTAAATTAACCGATCCTAAGGGCAACGTTCTAGATCTCCGGTGCCTTGTCCTTCCGTCTTTCCTCTGCTATTTTCTAACTACCTTGGTCTCTTTTCCATGCCTTTTAGCGCCCACAAAGCTTCACTTAGTTACGTTCATTGTCCTCTTTTTCTTCTTGTTTCTTATTTGATTACCTTTAAGGACTTATTGCTGGTATTTTCTTATAGCGTCTCATATCAACTTTTATTTGAAACATTATATATTTATTTTTTCCTTCGTCACTTTTATTTATTTAATTCCTTAGCTTATTTATATAACAACTTATTTGTGCCCGCCTGAGTAGTGCGGTGGTAGCGTGTCTGCTTCACATTCAAAAGGTCGTGACTTCGAATCTCGCTTAGGGTGAGTCACACCGATAAGTTTTTTCGGGGTTTTCCCTTATCCTGAGAAGACGAATGTGGAGCAATTTTAAGCTCCATGGACCCCGAGATCATTTGAGCATCATTTCATCAATTTCATTCATCGTCCAATATGACCAACCAGGTTAAAGAACGTTAAGCTAAAATATATATAAATATATATTTGTTTACATACGCTACTTGATTTAATTTTTGTAGATGGCCCATGTTTAATTTTTTCACTAATTTTTTTGTTTGTTTGTTTGTTATTTTAACACATTTTATATTATAATTTTCACTACTTAAGTCACATTTTAATTTTCCCTAATGATGTCACTTTTACTAATTAGCACTGTCTTGTCTTATACAGATGGTAAAATAATATGAAGATTTGTGTTCTAATATTTTTCTTGAATCGTCTGTCTTTTATTTTATAAGCAAATATTATATATTTTACAAATAATTTTACAGAATCTTTTTTATTGACCTCAAATTTAAACTATTCTTCTTCCTATGAAATACTCTACATACCAAGTCATTCGGTTACAAAAAACAATTTCACTTCCAATCCAGCCGCATGCTCAGGCGTTAAAGTCTGTGGTCCGCATCCGAGAGGTCCTGCGTTCAATTCCAGTGGGCCAATCAATTTTTTTCCCTCTGTCACCAGATAAATGAGGGATTGGATATTAAATACCACATGCTGAAATTTCTAACTTCAGTCTGGAGCAATAGTAAAACAGAAAATATATATATAATAGCGACTGCGCTACCGTCTATCCAAGGATAGTTAAAACAGGTGAATTAAATTTGATTGTCGCCAGCAAAGTAGTATAGTACACTCACAGACAATAGAAATGCACCTCGTGCTGTGATTTTTCGGGTCTTACGACGATTTTCATTGGTGCTACTCAGGTACAACATGCCATGTATATTATTATTATTATTATTATTATTATTATTATTATTATTATTATTATCACTATTATTATTTATTGTAACATTTATCACTATTTGGCTGCAATGAGTTTATTTCTAGAACAAAAGCTAAGTGTATATTATTATATGTTATTATTACTATTATTATTATCACTATTATTATTTATTATAACATTTATCACTATTTGGCTGCAATGAGTTTATTTCTAGAACAAAAGCTAAGTGTATATTATTATATGTTATTATTACTATTATTATTATTATCACTATTATTATTTATTGTAACATTTATCACTATTTGGCTGCAATGAGTTTATTTCTAGAACAAAAGCTAAGTGTATATTATTATATGTTATTATTACTATTACTACCGTTTATTGTAACAATTATTACTATTATATAAGACAAACAAATGTAAAAACTTGTGTGTTAATAGCATGTATGAATGCATGTAATGTTATCATTGTAAGGGGCATGAAAATGAATGTTTAATAAAAAATAATAATAAAAAAAGCATGCCACGGAGTAAGAAATGGTAAAACCGATTGGGCAATCCACCCCTTCATTCCTCAACCCGCTCGATTGTACCACAGATTAGGTTGAATTGTACAAGCAGTATGTTAATTTAGTTGACCTTGTGCGCGTATAACTGTGGCATTAGAACTTCAGATGTAGAAGAGAAAAAAGAAATATTAACCTAATTTTATATCACCCGGTGAGAGGGGTCGAGTATTGTCAAACCAGAGGGTTTGGGTATTACCAGTTTGCAACTTAGAACTTCATTTATCGCAAGTTACGTTACAAACACTAGGGAAAGTAAGTCAATTATTTTTATGGCCGAGGAACAAATTCCGCAGCTGCGAATATTTGGGAGTGTGCTTGTCAAGTAATGCTGGATGTGAGAATCAGATCAATTCTACAACTGGAAAGCGTGGAAGACATTGCATTTCGTAATGAGAATACTGAAAAAAGGGATCGCAAAGTCCAGGAATTGCAGGGTTAATCAACCTGATTCGCTGGGAAAGACACAGAGAAGGGCTGTAAAAGTCATAAGAGAGGCAAAGATTTTGGGCTTACGAAAGGCGAAGAGAATAAATGGGCGCCGCTAAAAGTTAGGCGTAAAACACATGTTAGTCGCACAATTTAAAGCTTATGCTGGTTTAAATACATGGATGGACGTTAGAAAGAGGTTAGAAAATCCGGCATGCTACGTACGAAACGGTCATTTGTATAAAATTAAGGGTAGAAGGTACAGAATCGACGTAGGAAAATTTTCTTTCGTGAATAGGATCATTGAAGAATGGAATGAATTGCCTGTAGCAGCCTTTCAGGGCTGACCTCTCACCTTAAAGAAGTTTAGGAAGAATTTAAAAGGAATAAATGTTAGTTATTAATTTAAATAAATATTGTGAAGTAATTAAGGATCTCAAAAACTGCTCTATAGTATTAATGTTGAGGCTTCATAGTAACTGTTTATAAACATGCTGGTAATTGACATAGTATTGCTATACTGAATAATAAAGACCTACCTACCTACCTACCTACAATGTCTATCCACTTGTCTTTGGAAACATGGCCTGTCCAATACGCTTTAAAGAGCACACAATCAGGTGAAAGATATGGCGGAGTCTGCGAAAAGAACTCCGTCTTACGATATTTCCAGGCGTATTTTTAATGTCTTTGAGTGCACATAGGAATGTGGCCTCGATGCACTAGCTAAACTCTGAAATCTCACTATGGATGGTGGAAGCAGTTAGACTAGAGGCCATGATGTCTGTCTGTACGCGCCATCTGACTACGGATGGTGAAAGTAGTCAGACTGTGGCGTCTTATCGACATCTGCTTGGCACGAAGCGAAAGTGGTATGGTACAGGTATAATCTTGAAAGACTGCTGTCCACCAGATACCATCAACAAGGTATCTTACGGAACAGTTCCGTCGCGATATAACCTGAAAGTTAAAGAGAGTAAAATATATTAAAACACCTCACTTGCAAGGCTTAACCGCGTCGAACTCCCGCGAGCTTCTGTCCTTCCAGCAGATATAGGTACTTAATGTAGATCTATAAAACGACCCTAACCTCAGCAACAATGGTAAAATGTTACAATAATAAGTAAAAATGCAAATCCACTGAAAGAATAGTGCTTGGAATTTAAACTAAGTATTACGCCTGAATGCTGGAACCAATTATATTGCTGTTATTTTTTTTTTTTTTATTTTTTTTATTTTCCTGCAGTTGTAAAGAAATAACAGAATCGTTTCCAATGTATAAAGATAACGTTTTTAAACCTGAAGAAACATGATCGAGAGAAACATCCTTGTCCAACAATTCTGGAGCTGACATATCGTATTTTTCATGCTGTCCTTTCTGTGGTAAAAGCATTTTCAGTCTATTACATCTTAAAATCCGAAGAAAAAATAACTGAATTGAAAATGGAAGTTTTTTTTTAAAAATGTGCGTTACATTTATATGACTTTCTCTACCCACTATCGAATGTTTATATAACATAACTCCATGGCACGACAGCTCACGGGGAGCCTTGGCCTACCGCCCGGCCGCTGCGTCCCCCATCTCGGTCCACTACAGACGTCATGGATGGGGTGCAGTATTGGAGGGTGAGACGTGGTCAGCGCCTCGAGCCCCTCCCGGCCGGTTAATGCGGTCCTCACGACCTGGAGCCGCTACTTCTCCATCAAGTAACTCCTCAATTGGCCCCCCAGGGACCTCACGAGGCTGAGTGCACCCCGGTCCAGGTCTCCCAGCGGGGGGAAAATCCCCACGCCGGTACTGGGAATCGAACCCAGGTCTCCCGCTTGGTAGGCAGCTGCGCTACCACCGCGCTAAGGAGACGACCCGATTGTTTATATAGCTACTACAAAATTTTCCTGCGATTGCTTACTATTCAATCTTCTTCGTTTTAATCAAAATAAACAATAATTTATTTATTTTTCACAGTAGCCGTGTGTAGGACAGGATTTGAACAAATTGCCGAACCCGGTGGCCACGCTCGCTAAAGTGTCTCGCTTTGGCGCTTTGTGGTGCACAGGATCGTGGGTTCGAGTCCCGCCTTGGACATGGGTGTTTCTGTGTTTGTAAATGTGTCTATGTTTGTGTATGAATATGTAAAAGGAAAACGTTAAGAATAAGTAGGTCTACTAAGGAAATATCGGAAACTGGAAAAAATGGAGAAAAAAGGAATGCAGCGCCGGAGTCCTGACAAGCCTACGGAATTGTATTTTTTAACAAAATAAAAAAAGAAAAAAAAAAAATAGGTTCAGTCAGACTGAAAAATTCAATGCCATACCCGGGAATTGAACCACGGATCTCTAGCTACCATGGCAACATACCGGCATAGCATTGAATTTATCAATACCAACTGCTCATACACTATGAATCCTGTGACTTGAAGTACTTTTAACATTGTAAGTCGCCATTGGGGTTGTCATCTCAAGAAAGAGTTTGAGATCACCTTGTTGGTTCACCGGGAAACATTTGAGTCAGTTGAGTAATTCAGTGTGCCGGCATGTTGCTATGGTAGCCCTGTGGAAGAGCAACCGGCTAGAGACCGAGAGATCTGTGGTTCAAATCCCGGGTATGGCATTGAATTTTTCAGTCTGACTCTAGCTATCCAAAATAAACAATTACTGAAGTAGATTCATTTTACAATTCTTTGTAAGTATAAAGTTAATGCTGAAGGCAGAATCGACAGGCTTATGTCTGTATATTTTGTTCTTGAAATTCCATATCCTTTTTATGAAACACGAGAAATGACTGAATAGCATCAACACTTTATAAAACTGTCAAAAACTGACACTGAACTTAAATACCACGAATGGTATTTACCCAATACTTGTTTTTTGAATTATGCTATTCACAGAAAGCATACATATAGATACTTTTTTTTAAAGTCTCCTTTTAGGCTTAAGGCATAAAAGCACGTATTTCAGTGAAATTTAGGTATCGAATTTTGGGTGGAAGATAATTTACTGGACATGTTAAGTAGTAAATAAAGCAAACGTACATATTTTATGATTAAATTACCGCTGCCCAAATTCATTTCGAATAGTGCAGAGAATTGATTAATTATGATAAATTTAAACATTCTTCTTGGGTAAAAGTTGGGCAAAAGACTTTGGGAGCGTCCTCAATTGAGAACTGAAATTTTCAAAGATTTTAAGTGATAAAACACTACTTTTTGGTTATTAATAATTTATGTTTTATTTAAGTAATGTCATTGGCTATTGTACAAGCAACTATATCAAACTGAAAAACTTGAGTATTCTTCTCAGACTATTTACCGTATTAAGTATATGTAAGTAAAATGGTAATAAAAAGCATGTAAATGAATATTTAAATCTGAAATTAGGAAAAGTAGTAAACATATATTTGGATTTCCTAAATAAGGTATGCTATCTATTGAAGTCATTTTGAACTCTAAGATGACAAATAGACGCTTTTGAAAGGAAAATAGCCTTTGTTTAAAGCATCTTTCTGAGGAAATGCCTCAATTTTGGACATGTTGGTACTTAACACATTTAAGAATTACAGTCTAAATTATTGTTTGATTATTATATCCTAGAATGCAATAATTACACTGTATGAAGCCAGTACTTGTTGATGTTCAAGGCCCTTATAGGCTGTTCGTACAAGGCATTTTTGGAAAAAGGTCCGTGTGTGTGCGTGTGTGTGTCTTTGGACAGCTAAGTTCAAAAATGAAAATACCGTTAATTACCAAACTTGGTATTTAGGTTTCTTATCTTCTAAGATTTTCAAGGAAATCCTCCCACCCTCAACTACCCTTTACATAGAAAAAAAATCGAAACATGTTTTTTGATCAAAAATGGTTCTAATAATTTTGATTAAAATGTCGTATATTAAAGATATTTACCTGACAAATAAAATGTACATCATGAATTTTCTGGGAATAGCCTCTGAAGACAACTTTATTCTGGATGAATTTTACGGAATTTTGCTTAACTGCTAAACCGTGAGTGATGGACAAAAACTTACCACACAAAAAAGTAGAGCACGTTATTTCTTTTTTGGTAGTGCTTAACGCCCGATTTTACTGCTCTGGCACCGCAGGCGGTTGCACTGATGATAAGTGAAGATGGAGCCCCGGTGGAATGTGATGGCGGGGGAAACCGGAGAACCCGGAGAAAACCCACCCCTGAACCACTTTTTCCACCACAAATCTCACATGCGGTCGCTTGGGGTCGAACCCGAGCCGTCTAGTTGAGAGGCCAGTAGAGCACGTTAAAGCAGTTTGTGTTTCATACTGTTTCTTTCGTAGAATGGACCGTTTTTGAGATAGGTATTTCTTGTTTTTGGTTTCAGGCTTTAAGAAACTTATAATTTTCCCATACAGGAATCTGTCAACTGCTGTCCATACAAACAAAGGAACTTCAGTCACATAGCAAACAGCTTTTGACTATCACTTTAACTATGGTACTCCCTTAACTCGCTTCTACTTACAAGGAAGCGAGTAATAATACTGTTTCTGCTAATCTTTTCTTGACTATAATGAAGTAAATAGATGGATAAGCTTTTTAACAATAATTTGTTGCAGAGATGTAGAGAAAGCCATGTGATCGGAACACACCAAATTTTAATTTTTGTAATTTTCCAGGGAATTCCAACAGTCCGTCCTTATGTGTGTTCTGTACCTTCCTTCAGAGCACCTACTTTTTCCAGGACAAGAGAAAGCAAGTAAGGAAAAAGAAGCAAAACTTGAAAGCTCCGCAGCCAGGAGGGGTGCAACTTTCTTAAACTTTACGTCGTCATATCTCTAGCCTGTTGAAGTCGCAGGAAGCAAGTTTTGTTCGCTAACTTTGTTTTCTACCCGCCCGCATGTGTTTCAGAACCACAAGCTTTCACGGGACAGTCGCGGGCCAAGAATTTCAAGGAACCAACCGTCTTGCGATAAGACTTCCCATTCCTAAATTGGACACAAAGCGAGACTACCCCCTTTATTCCATCTTGCTTTGATACCTTCCTTCCTTTTCTGCTTCTTCAAACTTGTTATCATCATCTTCAACACTATGTTTGCCTCCCTGGACTGTCAAGTATTCAAACTTTCTGGTTCTGCAGCGTGATAAGGACGACTAAATCACTTCCAGGTTAAGTTGATGGAGTGTTAATATTACACGTTTATACGAATGCGATATGAATTTAACAATTTATCTATCTCTATTGGTTTAATTGTTTTTTCACACAAGCCGTGTGTAGGACAGGAGTTGGATAGGTAGAGTCAGACTGATTAATTCAATGTCATAGCCATGATTTGAACCACGTATCCCCCGCTCTTTAGCATGTTGCTCTGTTGAATTTCTTAACTGACTCAGTTACCGGTAAACCACAAGGTGATCTCAAATTATTTTGAGATGACAACCCCAAACACGACTTACAATATAGTAAGCACTTTAAGTCCCAGGAATCTAGTACAGCTAACTATTATGGTCAATTGGTATTGATTTAATTGTTTTTTCATACAAACCTCTGTAGGACAGGAGTTCGATAGGTAGAGCCAGACTGAAAAACTCAATGCCATCTCCCTGTCTCTAGCCGGTTGCTCTTCCACTGAGCTATCATGAAAACATACCGGTATAGCACTGAATTTCTCAACTGACTCGCATGTTTCCCGGTAAACCACAAGGTGCTACAGTGTGTGTGTAGGACAGGAGTTGTATAGGTAGAGTCAGACTCAAGAATTCAATGCCATAGCTGGGATTTAAACCATGAATCTCCCGGTCTCTAGCATGTTGATCTTCCACTGAGCTACCTGTAAACCACAAGGTGATCTCAAATTAATTTGGGATGACATACTGCAAAAGGCGACAAGTTATCAAATAATTTGAGATATCTACCTATTCAAACTATCTACTTGCCTCAGAAGCAATGTCAACAATCAATCTTTCTTGTTTTCTTGTTTACTTTCTCTGGCTGCTCTCCCTCCTCACTTAAACCCATACGACTTGCAAGCCAGCGCCTGGGGTCAGCTCTCTTTGAACGGACCCTGGATCGGTGAGAGGAGGTTTAATAGTTAAGCAGCCCGATGAAAGTGAGCAAGTGGGTAATATGAAATGAGGTTTAAATGGATCACAGGAAAGATAATTATTGAGGTTTTGTGGAATGAACGGCGGGGGAAAACGGATAACACGCCCAGACGATGCTTCCCCCATCACAAATTCTACATGTGTTCTGGGACCGAACCAGGGCCGCCTAAGTCAGAGGCGAGGGGTCTAACCACTCGTCCTTGGCGCCACCAATATATTTTTTTTAAATACACTTCCGGAGTCTAGTCGGGATGCATGTTCCCTAAATTACTGAGTTTGCTATTTGATTACTGATTTTTACTGTTCCAATACACAGACATATACACATTTACAAACATATAAACACCCATGCCTAAGGTGGGATCCCGTGCGCCACGAAGCACCAAAGCGAGACGCTTTAGTTAGTGCGGTTCAATAATAAGTCATAGAATTGGTAATTGCTATGATATGACCTACAGGACTATCGGTTTCAAACTTTCCTATTTTCTATCTGTTATTTCTTGTTTAGTTTCATGTAATTTCTGCACTTTATTTTCTTCTTTCTACTCAGAATAAAAGACGCCCGCCTCTACAGTGGGGCATAGCGTGTCTGCCTGAGATGACGAATGTCGAATAACTTTAAGCTCTATGGGCCCGGGTTCATTTGAGCAAACATTTAACCGATTTCATTCATCGGCCGCTATGGCCGATCAGATCAAAGGATGTTAAACTAATTAAAAAAATATTACTTGTTCCATTCACATGAACTTCTCTACATCTCTGACACAAATTATTGTTAAAGAGCTTATGTTTCTATGTACTTCATGATAATCTAGAAAAAATTAGCAGAAATAGTTCTATTGCTTGCTCAGCGAAATAAGGGAGTACCATAGGTTAAAGTGATAGTCAAAAGCTGGTTATTATGTGACTGAAGTTTCTTTGCTTGTATGGACAGGAATTGTGTATTCCCGTATGAGGAAATTATAAATATTTTAAGGCTGAAACCAATTATAAGGCATATATCAAAAACGATCTACTATGCGAAAAAATGTATGTAATATATATTGTGTGTCTTAACGAGTTCTGCATTTTCTGTTGAGTTAGCTTTTATCTATCTCTTACGGTTTACCAGTTATGCAAAATTCCTTAAAATTCATTCAGAATACAGCAGTCTTCAGAGGCTTTTCTCAGAAAATGTCAGATATACATTTTATTTGTCAGGTAAATACCTTTAACACACGATATTTTAATCAAAATCGGTAGAGCCATTTTCATATTTTTCGAAAAAAGTTGCATGTAAAGAGTAGTTGGGGTGGGGGATTTTCTTGAAAATCTTCGCGTCCCATCCTTGGAAGATACCAAACTTAAATACGAGTATATAATCTTAATCTTGATAAACATTATGAGAAATTGTTTTAATGCTTTCTTATAAGCAGATGGGAAATAAGGGGTACATTAGACTAAGGCGATACTCAAATATTTTAAAGGCTATCGCTATGCGAAACAACTGAAATTCAGTTCTCTTTGAGTGGCTAGGAGTAAAACAAAGAGGTATGAACCGAAAAATGACTTCCCGTTTTAGAAAAGCTTAAGTAGTTTAAAATTGAAACTAATACTAAGGAATATCTTGAAAAGGTTAGCTCTACAAAAAATGCATTTGACAAATTATATGTTTTAACGAGATATATAATTTTTGTGTAGTAAGTTTTTGTCTAGCTCTTGCGGTTTACAAGTTACACAAACTTCATCCAGAATGAAGAATCTTCAAATGCTATTTCCAGAAAATTCAATATATACATTTCGTTTATCACATGTCTTTTAATCAAAATCGTTACAGCCATTTTTGAGTAAATCATAATTTTTGAAAAATCTTCCATGTAAAGGTACGTAGTTGCGGGTGCGGAATTTTTTTGAAAACCTTCGTGTCACTTTTTTTCGTTTTTAAGCTGTGCATACACACACAAACACACACACACGGACACTTTTCTATTTTATTTTTTCGATTCAGGAAGCAATTCTAATGAAATATTGGTATCGACATTTTGGGTAAAATACTCCATATACCTATGTACCAGAGAAAATAATATACTTTCCAAATTTTTGTTTTTATATCCAGTAATAAACGACAGAGGGGGGAGTAATCATGTGACTGTAATGCATCAGAAGATTTTATTTATTATTATTATTATTATTATTAGTGTTGTTGTTGTTGTTGTGCAATGAAGACATAAATAATAAAGTGAATAAGTTCCAATAAAATTGAGGAGTAATAGCTTGAATCTTGAAAATAAAAACCCGAAAGGATACAAATCTAAAATTCTATAAGACAATTGGAGACTTGGACTCTTAAAAACAAAGATTGGAGCCAAATACAAGCGGCAGAAGTGAAACATCTCCGAGCAGTAAAAGCATGTACCAGACAAGATCAAGTTAGAAACGAAGACATAAGGAGAGAATTAGACATATTTCATTAAAAGAAAAATATAAATAAATAGAAAAAAATTAAATGTAAATGGAGTTTTATTTGTGGACGCTCTTTAACTGCTGTGGTTCTCAGCGTCCCATTCTACACCGGGCGTGAAAGACCACTTAATTTTGCTCAGAAGCCTGTCTATCAGGCTTGAGGTTCTTTTACGTGTTATGAGAAGGTGACCTGCAATTATATTAGCGGCTAATCAAATTGCTAATGTGAAGCTTCTGTTTCGGGATCTATAATTTTAGCAGGGGTTTTACTTAAATTAGGAATGTACCAGGTCGAATAATATTTCTAATTGTTTTAATACATACTATAAAAGGTATTAAACCACCTGGATTCCTTGAGGAACTAAGTGGGCAAATATATGTTTAGTGTTATTAATTCATCCAAAAAATATAAAACTTAATCACACGGAACCAACGGATTTACTTCCCTTCCGAAGGAAGCCATGCTAAGAATTTTTACGGGAAAAAAATCTTTCGTACCCTGCAGTTTGAACCCGCGATCTTGGGTATATGAAGTTAGAATGGTAACCATTACACCACGGAGGGTGACAAAATAAATAGATGAAGATGGGAATGTCATTTACAAAGAATATATAGCTCTCGTATTTTATTTCAATCATACAAATATAAACCTTTAGGCTACAGAACAATAGGAAGACCAGCAAAAAGATGGTAAGAAATATGAGGCCAGAACTGGAGAATTCTAATAAACCATGAAGAGCTGATGATGATTATTGTTGTGAAGTTGTAGTTGAAAATGTCGATTCTTCTATTGGTAATGAGCATAAATAAACTGGCAGGTTTTCAATGCAACCAGAAAAATCTGATGTGTACCATTCACATGACTTTCTCCATATCCCTGCAACAAATAATTCTTAAAAAGCTTATATTTCTATTTACTTTATGCTAATCAGAAAAAATTAGCAGAAATAGTCTTATTACTCGCATCCTTGTAAGTAGTAGCGAAATAAGGGACAACCGTAGGTTAAAGTGATAGTCAAAAGCTGGTTGCTATGTCAATGATGTTCCTTTGTTTATATGGTTAGGAGTTGACAAGTTCCAGTATGAGAAAAGTATCGGTTTTCATAGCAGAAACAAAAAATAAGGAATGTCACAAAAACGACGAACTCCACGAAAAAAATGCAAATGACATAAATTGTGTGTTTTAATGTGCTCTACATTTTTTGTGTAGTAAGTCTTTGTCCATCTCTTACGGTTTAGCAGTTATTCAAAATTTAGTAAAATTCATCCTGAATAAACTACTCTTCAGAGACTATTTCCAGAAAACTCAAGATATACATTTCATTTGTCAGGTAAATATATCTAATATCCGAAATTTTAATCAAAATTGTTGTAGCCATTTTTGAGAAAATCAAAATTTTCGAAAAAAAGTTCCATGTAAAGGGTAGTTGGGGATGGGGGGATTTATCTCAAAATCTTCGTGTCGCATCCCTGGAAGATACTAAACTTAAATACCAAGTTTGGTAATTTACCGACTTTTCGTTTTTGAGTTATCGTGTTCACAGACACACGGACACACGGACACACACACACACACACACACACACACACACACACACACACACGGACCTTTTTGTGAAAATGCTTTTTTTGGATATTGGGGACCCTAAAACATATATTTCCGGTGAAATCTCGGTATCGAATTTTTGGTGGAGTGCAATACCTTCTCTATACACTATATACATAGTGCGTATGGAGAAAGCAAAAACATTTGACACTGTGTTAATGTTTGAGCGCAGAGGTGAGGATAATGGCGTGACGAATACTCCGCAACTCATTAGTCATTCATTACTCTTTACATTAGTCCCATTTTGAAACGTGCAGACCTCGCTCGCTTCCTGGTGGACCAGCGTGGTAAACGAAACAAACAAACTGCGGGTAATTTGAACACGGCGATTTGCATGCTCCCTTTTAGGTTGTGGCAGTGAGCTGGGTACGTGACCCGGACACAGTCAGTGTGTGTGGCAAAATGGTTCTATACCTAACAATCTGTTAGTTTAAGGTGATGCATCTGTTAAATTTGGAAAATCTTCAGCGTGTAATAAATCTTATTGAAATGTATACCAATTGTTATACACACTAATAGAACTATTTTTGCCTCATATCAAAATTCTAGCTCACTTGGCTCTTTAAATAATGATTTTTTACTGTCTAAATTCATTGCTCTAATAAAAATGAACTACGTGATGCAAGTTTACATACAAAATCTAGGTTTACATAAAAGAGTTTACAATAGATCTGTCATGTTATATTGTTTTATATTACCTTAATTAGTCGTAAAAATTATTATTTTCATATTTCCCAAAACGCTTGATTTTTCAAAATTAAATGATTTATTTAGCAAAATTGGAGCATTGTTTCCAAAACTTAATATGATCATTTTATTTAGTGTGCCTTTGAAAAGCATTACTAATATTTTGAAACAAATTAGTGTAAAATTGCATCGTGTGGAACATTTTGAGTATGAAAAAGTGCTGCAAAATAGTTTGCGAGAAATAAGCTTTGAAGTTGGGAGTGCTTATTAAAAAGCATGCAACTAACCATCTATAGTTTCAGCTAATTGGTGGTTACAATACGACAAATACCGAAAAAGATATATTTTCGTAAATTTTAGAATTCGTATCATTTTATTATAAAACAAAATAAATTTTTAACTTTTTACAAATTTTGGTCATATTTCACAGATGCATCCTAACAATCAACCCCTCTGAAAGCCACTGCAGCATCACTTAAGAAATATTAGAAAATACGTTGTAAAGCTAGAAAACGACATTGTTGTTGTTCATTTCACTCAGTTTTCCACTAGTAAGCTTATTTCTCTTCCGTTAAAATAAGCGTCTGTGAATTTGGTGGATCTCTGATACGAGGGGCGTTCAATAAGCTCTTAATAAAAGATAGAAAAACAAATTAATTTTGGTAGATTTATTTTTCAACATAATCTCCTTTAAACTCGATACGCTTTTCCCAACGTTTCTCCAACCTTCCAAAAAGTACGATTTCGGAAGATCCTCAAAATAGACATCTGTTTGGCAGATGACCTCTTCGTTAGATGTGAATTGTTTTCTGCCAAGACACTTTTTCAGTTTTGGAAATAAGAAAAAGTCACTGGATGCAAAATCTAGCGAATACGGTAGATCTAATAATTTAGACCTTAATCTACAATTTTCGCTATCGAAACTGCTCAGGTGTGCGCCCTTGCATTCTCTTGATGAAAGATAATCTTTTTCTTTGCCAAATGAGCGTGTTTATTCTTAATTTTGCCGTACAAGCGGTGCAAAACGACGGTGCAATAATATATACATGCTGCTCATCATAAATTGTTCTTCCTTTCTGCAAGTAATCCATGTACAAGATTCTACGTGCACTACAAAAAAACTGAGGCCATCACCTTCTCTGCAGATTTCACCACTTTTGCCTTCTTCGGAGGTTTGCCTTTAAAACCCCAATGCTTCGACTGTATTTTTATCTCTGCTGTGTAGTAGTGTATCCATGATTGATCCACTGTAGCTATGTATCGACGCAGAAACTCGTCAGGAAACCAACTTCCGAATGGATCACACGATTGCATGTATTCTCCATTGAGAGCAAATGTGATGTTCATCTTGCCGAGACCTTTCTCAGACATAATTTTTGGCGCAAAATTGAGAACATTGTAGCTTGTGATATGCCTGTGGCCTCTACTATTTCGCGAACTTTGATTCCTCAATCTCTCAAAATAATATCCTGGATTTTGTCAATCATTTCGGAGGAAGCCACTTCTACTGGACTTCCGGAAAGACGCTCTTCATTTGTAGATGTTCGACCACGTTTAAATTCATTTATCCAACAGTGAATTGTTGCAAATGCAGGAGCAGATGTGCTATGAACTTCATCCATTTCCGCTTTTATCTCTTTCGGTGTTAAGCCTTTTAAATAGAAGCACGAAACTTTTGTTTTCATCTTTCTAAATAGGCACAAGATTGTTGATTGGCAAGAAAACCACGTGATGCATATAGCTGAAACTTTAACTGCCATCTGGTACGAGACGACGGTACTAAATACAAACTTTTTCGATGCTACGAGTGTATTTTCTTGGATTTTCTAAGGACTTATTGAACTCCCCTCATATGTGCGATATCTGATTGAAATTTGTGCCAGTTATTACACACAATAACAACAATGCTTTTGCTATGCTTCAAAATTCCAGAGTGCATGATCACTTATATACCAATTATTGTAATTTTAAGTTCATTGTTGTAATAAGAATGGTAATTGGATAGGTAGAGCCAGACTGAAAAATTCAATGCCATAGCCGGGATTTGTACCACGGATCTCCCGGTCTCTAGCCGGCTGCTATACAACTGAGCTACCATAGCAACATCCCGGCATATCATTGAATTTCTCAACTGACTCGCATGTTTCCCGGTAAACCACAAGGTGATCTCAAATTATTTTGAGATGACAACTCCAATGGCGACTTACAATGTTGCAAGTACTTTAGTCCCAGGATTCATAGTTTAGCCAACTATTATCGTCAATTAATCCAAGAAGAGTAATTATTAAAAGTTTAAGGCCCGGTTGCATAAAAATCGCTAACTGTAGTTCATTAATAACCGAAGATCAGAAATGAACTTAGTTTGCTTCGCCACGTGAGTTGTATAATACTGATCTTAGTTTAATGAACTCAGTTCACTGTTGATCCGAGAACACAAAATCAAATATGGCAACATGACCAACATATGGCAATTTTCGTATTGCATCGAAAGGACTCGAGAATTTTCGGGACCATTCGGATTTATTGGATTCAAATGCACAGGATAACCAATATAGACATAAAAATATACTTAAACGGAAATTTCTGTTCATGGCTTTCATTCCTGAAAATAGTTTTATTTTATATAGACAGTATAATAATTGAACTCTATATAAAAATCATATTTATTGAAAACAGTTATTTAGTTTACGTTATCCTCATTAAATGCGTAATCCCCTTTTCTCTTTTTTTTTTCTCTGTTTACAATACTGCGACTTGAAAGCATAACCTTAAAATGGACATTCAAAAAAAGAAAAAGGTGCGTTCTGCTAATTTTAAAAGCGAAGAGAAAGACATGTTAATAGATATTGTTCTAAAACATAAAGATATAATAGAAAACACAAAAAAAAAAAAAAAAAAAAAAAGACAGCAACACCACTAAGAGAAAGGAGGAAGCATGGAAGGAAATAACTTCGGAATTTAATTCCAGAAATGTTATTGCACGCGATTGCAAAAGTTTAAGATTGTGTTACGAAAACAAAAAAGCGCACAAAGAAAATAAATACTGAGGATAAAGTCAAACTTTACAAAACAGGAGGGGGTATGTTTGTGCTGTCTTCCTTGGACGAAACTGGCCACAAACTGATTGCAGCACTCAGGCTGCAGTTTTTGCCAGCTCATTGTGACTTCGACGATAAATAGGGTATCCATCCCGAAGTTATTACAAACTTAAATATGGAGGTCATCTCTAGTTCACCGCAGGATGAGGGCTTAGTGGAGGTCTGCAATTCTCAGGAGGAAGAAATACAGCCTGTAGAACCAGAGCCTTCAGCATCTACAAGTGCCAGTTCAACCAGAGCATCATGCCCTGAAAAGCAAAGGAAAGAAGAAGACATTAGGGTAAAATCCTACAAGAGGAGCATGGAGTGCTTAGAGGAGGAACATGAACTGAAAATGAAAATTTTAAAGCTGGAGCTAGAATCTAAAAAATTACAACAAATATAAATTTTATGAAATTTTATGAAATAATATATTTGCAGTTAATACCTGAAGGTGTTGTTAATAAGTGCAGTTCTCAGTGCAGTGTTTTCCCTTCTATTTCTCTGATTTAAATCAGGTATAGGCAGTACCTGGTAGATTCTCCTTCCTCTGTAAACAGCACCGTCTACGTCAGGAGTGTCGTCGTCTGCATTAATGGCCAAGGTATGTAATACAAACGTTGCTACTGTTATAGGAGGAACTCGAAGTAATTTGACGGCTAATTTCATTCTTAAGCATGGAAATCGTCTTTTGACAACGCCAAAAGACCTTTCTATAACTGATCTTATTTTTCTATGGGCCCTGTTATATGCTCGTTCTGCAGGAGTTTCTTCATTCATTGTAGGTGTTCGTAAGAAATGACAGCAGTTATATGCTCTGTCTCCTAGAAGTACACCTCGGGGAAATTCTTCAGCTTCAAATTGTGCGTGAATTCTAGAGCTTCTAAAAATGTTGCTATCATGTGCTGAACCTGGCCACCTAGCAACAACGTTCTGGAAACGAAGTTTTGAATCGCAGACAGCTTGAACATTTACAGAAAACCAACCATGGCGATTTCTGTATATCTTAGCATTATTCCCACCAGGTGATATAATTGGGATATGTGTGCAGTCTATTGCACCTAAAACTCCTGGAAAATGGCATATGTTATGGAAATCCCACATAATCTTTCTTACTTCACCCTCTTCCCTAGGCATATTGATGAAATGAGGTCTTAAGGCTGCAATCGCTCTTGTAACTTTGTGTATAGTTCTGCTTGCAGTCCCTTTATTTACATTAAAGATATCACCAATCACCATTTGGAAGCTCCCAGTTGCATAGAACCGCAATGTAAGAAGGATCATAAACATTGGATAGAGTGCATAATTCCTCAGAGTTTGTGCCCTTAATTGTGCATGTAGCCTATGCTCCAGTTCTTCGACTACATGCTTTGATAGTCGAAATCTCGTTTTGAATTCTCTGTCATTAAGCTCTAAGGTGGGATTCCTTCTATGTTGAAAAACACGAGGAGCCCTTACAAATTCAAAATCCTCACCATCGGAGATATCTGAGTAATCTGACATCTGAAAATATTAGCATAGGTTATAATCAATGAATGCATAGGTTATGAGCAATGCATTTTGCAAGGGAATTGTGAAATATATAGGCTAATTATCTAAATAACTACAAAAATGTGTTACTTACCATTTTATTTAAGTTGTATTAAAACTTGCACTATTTATTTCTTCCTTGTTTAAAGAAATGAGAACTATTATGTATCTTCAGCAGTTCTACTAATCCAATTCAGTTAAGTTAACTGGAGAAAATTCACCAGTCAGATTTGATCTTAGTTCAAGATGCCTTGAACTAAGATCATTGTTTATACAACCAAAATTCTAAGTTCAGCTTGACTTGAGATCAATTTCAGGTGTTTGAACTAAGATTAACTTTTATGCAACCGGTTCTAAGTGTACTATTGTAATAAGGATGCTCCACACGAAGCAGTTTTAAATATATTCGTATTAAATATTCAGATTCTACAGTAAATGTGTGAGGGTTGTGTTGATTCCTTATGTGAAGGGACACGGACACTTCCTGTCTGAGAAAACTATAAGTACTTTACAATTGAAACCACGGAAACGATTATCTCCACAACAAAAACGTAAAGGACATAAACTGTGTGTTTGACGAGAACTGCCTTTTTGTATAGTACATTTTTGTCTATCTCTTGCGGTTTAGCAGTTAAGCAAAATTCAGCAAAATCATCCAGAATAGAGAGGTCTTTAGAGACTATTTCCAGAAAGTTTAAGATATGAATTTTATTTGGGATGTAAATGTCTTTAATATACGGCATTTTAACCAAAATCGTTAGAGCCATTTTTTAGAAAATAGAAACTTTTGAAAATTTTGCCATGTAAAGTGTAGTTTGTGGTGGAGGCATTTTCTTGAAAATCTTCGTGTTGCATCCTTGGAAGATACCAAACTTAAATATAAAGTTTGGTATTTAACGGTCTTTTCGTTTTTTTTTTTAGATTCAGGGTGATCCAATCCCCAATTACCCTATGCCTATAAGGACATTTTGTTGAGAATTTTTATTTTCTCAAAAATGGCTCAAACGATTTTGATTAAAATTTATATAAGATATTTTTCTACAAATAAATTAATATCTTGAATATCTGGGAATAGCTTCTGAGACTATTTTGGATAATTTTAACGGCATTTTTGCATAACTGGTAAACCGCAAGAGATGGACAAAAACGTACATAACATGAAATGTAGAGCTAGTTAAAACCCACAACATATGTTATATAGATTTTTTCGTGGTGTTGATCATTTTTGAGATATTCCCTTCATTAGTTTCTGCTTTAAAATACTTAGACCTTTCTCATACAGGTATTTGTCAACTACTGTCCATACAAGCAAAGGAACTTTAGTCACATAGCAACCAGCTTATGCCTGTCACTTTAATCTATGGTACTTCCTTATTTCGATTCCACTTATATGGCAGCAAGTAATAAAACTACTTTTGTTGATATTTTCTCGATTAGCATGAAGTAAATAATAATCATTAGTTTTTTATCTATAATTTGTTGTAGAAATGTAGAGCAATGAATGGAACACGTCAGATTTTTCAAGCAGTTTTTGAAGTTAACTGTTAACTGTTTTGCCACGAGAAAGTGTAAATGATAGAACGTAAAATAGCCCTGCAATTAGGAAGTGAGACCTCCTGGTACGGTGTACCTGGAGGCAGATGCTGTTGTATTAGCACCACAAGAAGGGTCAGCGCCATGGGGTGCAATCAACCTCTGATGTTTAATCATTGTCGAGAATAATCAGCAACAGAAACAAGTTCTAGGTACTTCTAATGGCAGAAGGTTTCGCATCTTCTTTCTTTAGTGATACGATATTTGTACTTTCGCATTTTATAGCCTGCTTCTGCAGCATATATTTAGACAGAAAAATCTGATGTGTTACACTCACATGACTTTCTCTAGCTGCTCTACATATCTACTACAAAAGATTATTCTTTTTTGTACAACGATAATCGAGATAAATATTAGCGGAATGTTATTATTACTTAGTTCCTAATAAGTAGAAGATAATAAGGGAATGCGCTATGCTAAAATGATTGTCAAATGTTTTAAACAGTTATCGTTATGCGATTGTCATTGCAAACCACTTCTTTGCTTGGCCAGGTGTAGAACAAAAGAAAAGCGGACACTTCCTGTCTGAGAAAACTAAGTACTTCACAATTGAAACCAATAACAAGGAATATCTCAGAAACGGTTACCTCCACAACAAAAACGTAAAGTACATAAATTGTGTGTTTTGTAGTGATGTACATTTTTTGTGCAATGAGTTTTTTTCTATCTCTTACGCTTTAGCAGTTAAGCAAAGTTCATCCAGAATAAAGAGATCTTAAGGGGCTATTCCCCAAAAATCCGAGATATACATTTTATTTCAGACATAAATAGCTTTAATATACGGGATTTTAATAAAAATCGTTAGAGCAATTTTTAAGAAAATCAATATTTTCGAAATTTTTCCATGTAAAGAGTAATTTTTAGTAGGGGGATTTTTTTTTGAACATTTTCGTGTCGCATCCTTGGAATATAGTAAACCTAAATACCAAGTTTGGTATTTAACGGTGTTTTCGTTTTGGGGCTATGCTGTCCACAGACACACACACAGACAGACACAAACACACACGGACCTTTTTTTAAAAATGCTTTTTTCGGACTCAGGGTACCCCAAAACATATATTTCCGGTGAAATATCGGTATCGAATTTTTGGGTGGAGTGCAATACCTTCTCTATACACTATGTACATAGTGCGTATAGAGAAAGTAAAAATTAATAAAATATTTTTAATTTGGGAAATATATATATTTAAATTTAAACCATTAGCAGGAAATATTTTCAAAAGAGTGATCTCTATACAAAAAACAAATTATATATGTCATAAATTGAATGTTTCAATAAGATCTACATTTTTGAGATCTACACTCATTCCACCAATTTCTCAATCTTCACCATTCCAATCAATTTCGCTTACATTTAGGCCAATTACGAAGCGAAACTTTTATTTCTTTACGAGTTATATGCAATTCGTCAAGAATGAACGGTACCTCAGAGGCTATTAACAAGATATATCTACTATTCAAATAGTAAAAAAAAAAAATTAAACATTTAATATTTTGATAAAAATTGTTTAAGACATTTTTGAGAAATCAAACATTTTGAAAAACCTGTCATACAAAGGGTAGTTTATGGTAGGGGACTCTCTTGAAAATCTTCGATTAGCATCCTGAGAAAATGCTGCATTTAAATACAATACCATTTTTGTATACTTAAAGATTTCTGAGATATTCTTTATTATTGATTCAATTTCAAAATACTTTACTCAAACGGTAAATTCCCATTCGCTTCATATTTATTTTGTTTTACCCATAGCATACAAAGAGAACTGAGTTTCAATTGCATGATATAGCAATCAGCTTTTAAAACATTTAACAATCGATTTAGCCTAGATATTCCCTAGTTTTTCCTTCGACTTACAAGGAAGTAATAAGATCATTCCTGCTAACGTTTATCTCGATTAGTATTCAATAGATAGAAGAATAATCTTTTGTGAACATAGTTTATTTGCCGAACAGACAGAGAAAGTTAAGTGAATGAAACACACCAGATTTTCCTAAAATTGCGTTTTATGGATTCAGGGCACCACAAAACATGTATTTCGAATATTTGGATGCAATATCTTCTCTAGCTATTATGTATATTGTATGAAAATAGTAGAGAAAGTAATTATTGTTTGTTAACGATGCTGTCAATTGCCAGGATCATATCAGTGCCGCTGGTATGTCGGAATTTCATCCCGCAGGATTATCTAAAGTTAGCAATATGCTCTTAATATTTTTTTTTTTTAAAATTACGTTGTTCCTAAAATTAAATTAAATACAAGAGCTGGTAGCTAAGGAATATTTACTTTCTCTATACATACTCCGTACATAGTGTATAGAGGAAATATTGCATTCCACCCAAAAATTCGATACCAAGATTTCACCGAAAATGCACGTTTTAGGATTCCCTGTATGGAAAAAAATGATTTTCAGTAAAAGGTTCATGTGTCTGTGAACACGAGAACTCAAAAACGAAAAGTCGGTAAAATGCCAAACTTCGGTATTTAAGCTAAGTATCTTCCAGGGATGCGACACGAAGCTTTTGAGAAAAATCCCCTCATCCCAAACTACCCTTTACATGGAAAAACCTTCGAAATTTTTTATTTTCAAAAATGTCTCTAACGCTTTTGATTCAAATCTCTTATATTTAAGATATTTATGTAACAAATAAAATGTATATCTTCAATTTTCTGGGAATAGCCTCTGAAGACATGTTTATTCTGATGAATTTTGCGAAAGTTTGCATAACTGGTAAACCGTAAGAAAAAGACAAAAACTTATCACACATTAAATGTAGAGTTCGCTAAAACACACAATTTATGTTATACACATTTTTTCGTGCGGTTGGCCGTTTTTGAGATATTCCTTGTTATTAGTTTTAGTTTTAACATTCTTTGCTTTTCTCATACATTACATTCTCATTTCTCATTACATTCTTACTTTGTCAACTCCTGTCCAACCAGCTTTTGAGTATTGCTGTAACCTATGGTACTCTATTATTTCGCTTCTGCTTACAAGGAAGCAAATATTAAGACTATATCTGCTAAATTTTTCTCGATTAGTATGAAGTAAATAGAAGCATAAGCTTTTCAACAATAATTTGTTGTAGAGATGTAGAGAATGTGAATTGAAAGCATCAGATTTTTAAACACGCAGCCAAAAGTGGCTGTAATAAACGAATAAAACTAGCTTAAACACTGCAAAGTATAGTTTTGGATATCGATGTTACTGCTACGTGTATTGGACTGTGCCTGGCACATTCACTTTATGCAGGAAACAACAATATTCGTTGTGTAATGTAATGTATAAACTGTCAATCGAACAAAAAAGATACAAAGAATTCGGTTTCCTGCGATGTCGGATGCCTATAGATCCTCCGTGTTATCAATTTACCAATTCGCCCACCTGAGACTCACAGGAACAACAAAATAAACAATGTAACATTTTAGAATTTAAAAGAAATAGGATAATACAGGAAACACGTTACAATACATGCACTCCCTCCACCAAAAAAACATCCTTAGAAATGCTGTTGATTCTGGTCCCCGATCTGTTTTTTCACGGGGATGAATTCGGAGAACCCTCTGGCCGCAGCTGTGACCATCATCTCCTTTAACGGAAATTCTTCACGCAGTCTGACCTTATCTTCCCTCACCTTCTTTTCTTTCTGTGCCCTGCATTTTTAGGTCAAGTATATCCATCTTCGTTACAAATCATACCAGACGGCCAAACAATTTTTGCAAAGTTCTTTATTCATGCCATAGGCTGCTCCATAAACGGGACCTTCCTTGATAGTGCAGTAACATTCCATACTCATCGTACAGCTTTAAGGAGTTTGTCACTTTACCAATTCTCGAGAACATTAAAAATAACTGAAAATCAAGAGCTTAATATATTAAAACACACAGTTTATTAAGGTAAGTATATCTTTGTTGTGGAGATAAAAATTTCCGCGATATTCCTTGGTATTTATTTAAAATGTCCAATGCTCATGCTTTTATCAAATGGGAAGTCATTGTATTGTACCTAAAATTTCGATACCGAGATTTAACAGGAAATACATATTTTAGGACTCCCTGAATCAAAAAAAAAAAAAAAAAAAAAACAGAGAAGATTTTCAGTGGTCCTCCGTGGTGTAATGGTTACCATGATGATTTCACATATGCAAGGTCGCGGGCTCAAACCCGGCGGAGGATGATGCATTTTTTCGGGTGTGAAAATCCTTAGCATAGCTTCCTTCGGAAGGGAAGTAAAGCCGTTGGTCCCGGCACGTAAAAGAACCTGATAGAGAGGCTTCTGAGCAAAATTAAACCGCCTTACACGCCCAATTTAGAATGGGACGCTGAGATCTATAGCAGTTAAAGAGCGTCCATAAATCACATACCATTTACATTTTTTTATTTACGAACATTTTCAAGAAAATTCCCCCCACCATAACTACTCTTTACATGAAAAATGTTTCGAAATTTTTGTTCTTCTTAAAAATGGCACTAACGATTTTGATTAAAATACCACATATTAAAGCTATTTTTTACAAATAAAATGTATAATTTGACTTTTCTGGGAATAGTTTCTGCAGACCTGTTTACTTTGGATGAATTTTGCTGAATTTTGCATAACTCTTATAACATAAGACATAGACAAAAACTTACTACACAAAAGTAGATTTCGTTAAAATACACAATTTGTGTCCTATACATTTTTTTCGTGGAGTTTACGATTTTCGAGACATCCCTTGTTATTGGTTTCAGTTATAAATTACTTATTCTTTTCTCAGACAGGAAGAGTCCGTTTTTCTCTTGTTCTACTTCTGGCCAAGCAAAGATGACAATCGTCTGACAGCTTTTAAAACATTTGACCATCTCTTTAGCATAGCACATCCTTTTAATTCTCTACTACTTATAAGGAATTAAATAATAAGAACATTCTGCTAATGTTTATCTCCATTCATGGTGCAGAAAGAAGATCTTTCTTCTTATTTAGAAGTTTGTTTGTAGAGCAGCTAGAAAATATCATGTGAGTGTAACACATCAGATTCTTTATGTTAGTTTTGTTTTTCTATACCATAAATATTCTTAATGTTTTATAGATATATGTTGAGGTATTCCCCCTAAACCGTTCCTCGATTTCTTCTCAAAAGTGTTTCAGAAGTAGAAATGTCCTATTTTAAAGTGTATAAAGCACAACGAAAGTCACTATACGTATGTTAAATTGTAGTCAGAGTCATTGACCTTAAAGCCTTTCTATACTAAAACTTTTGCTATTTTCTTAGTATGCCTCATCTTGCTCCTTTAAATTATTTAGCGCAAACAATAGCATAAATACCTTAGTTTGTCTTCAGTACCGAGCAGATTGATTTATTAATCTTTGAAATGCAAAAATGTGAAAACAAATATACTAATTCCTGTATGACTCTTAAGACGCATGAAGATTAAATTTGAACTAAATTGAGAAATCCTTAATGAAGGGTAATAACTAATCTGTTTGAAGGAATTATCGATTGTTTTAGGAAGAATCATAAACGTTTCCTAAATCTAAGTGAGAGATTAATAACTTAACCGAATCAAAGCTGGGAATTTACGGAGTATTTAGAAATTCATGTAATAGCCAACATTTGTTTCTGTTGAAAACTGAAGAGTTAGATTACGCTAAACTGCTAAACGACGAATTTATTTGCAGTTATCTTTAAACGGGTGATGAGCCTAGCGCTGTTCTACGATCGGTGTAGCAAGAGTGATGAACCCCAAAAGGGTCAGACTAACCAAAGTTTCAAAATACATACAAACGCTTATATTAACCAAAGTCCCGCCTATCACTGACTACGCCACATATTCTCCATGTTTTACGCTTTACAACTTTTAAACTTCTTATTAGCATATGCGAAACACTGTTTTAGGCTCTCCTTTCTTTGGATTCAGGGGGACCTAAAACATGTATTTCCGGTGAAATCTCGGTATCTAATTTTTTGGGCATTACAATACTTTCTCTAAACTCTATGTACATAGTGCGTGTAGAGAAAGTAAAAAGCGCTTTAGAAAAAGGTCCACGTGTGTGCGTGTGTCCGTTTGCCTGTGAACACGATAACTCAAAAACGAAAAGTTGGTAAAATACCAAACTTCGTATATAAGTTTAGTATCTTACAAGAATGCGACACGAAGAGTTTGAGGAAAGTCTCCCCACTTCAAACTACCCTTCACATGGAAAAATTTTCGAACATTTTGATTTTCTAAAAAATGCTGTTTTGATTAAAATACCATGTACTAAAGATATTTACAAGGCAAATAAAACTTATATTTTGAATTTTCTGGAAATAGCCTCTGAAGACCTCTTTATTCTGGATGAATTTTGCTGGAGTTTGCATAACAGGAAAACCGTATGAGATAGACAGAATCTTACTACACAAAAATGTGTAACTCGTTAAAACACATAATTTAAGTCATATACATTTTTTTCTCAGAGCTGATCATTTTTGAGATATTACTTGTTATTTGTTTCACATTTAAAATACTTAAACATTTTCACTTCTGGGAGTTTGTGAGCTCCAGGCAATGCATAGAAACGGATTTCAACCAAATGGCAACCAACTTTTATTGTCGTTTTAGCCTAGTGTGTTCCCTTATTTCCTTTCTGCTTACAAGAAAGCATTTCTGCTAATATTTATCTCGATTAGAATGAGACAGATAGCACCTCAAGTTTTTTAACAATAATTTGTTAGAGAGATGTAGAGAAATAAATGTGCCCCACATCAGATTTTTAAAACAATGAAATGTATCTGTTTATGACTCAAGATAATCACTGAATGTAAAGGCTGGGAACGGTTAAACGAAACAGTATTCATTTTTACTTTCTCTACACGTACTATGTACATAATACATTGAGAAGATATTGTATGCCACCAAAAATTCGATACCGAGATTTCACCGGAAATACATGTTTTAGGTTCCCCTGAATCAAAAAAAAAAACATTTTTGGAAAAAGGACCGCGTGTGTGTGCGTGTGTTTGTGTGTGTGTTTGTGTGTGTTTGTGTGTGTGTGTGTGTGTCTTTGGACAACATAGCTCAAAAACAAAAATACCGTTAAATACCAAACTTGGTATTTAAGTTTGGTGTCTCCCAAGGATGCGACACGAAGATTTTCAAGAAAATCCCCGCACCCCCAAGTACCCTTTACATGGAATTTTTTTTCTCGAAAATTTTCATTTTCTCAAAAATAGCTCTAACGGTTTTGATTAAAATATCGTATATTTAAGATATTTATCTTACAAATAAACTGTATATCTTGAATTGTCTGGGAATAACCTCTAAAGACTACTTTATTCTGGATGAATTTTACAGAATTTTGCATAACTGCTAAACTATAAGAGATAGACAAAAACTTACCATACAGAAAATGTAGAACACATTAAAACACACAATTTATGGTATATAATTTTTTTTTCGTGATTTGATCGTTTTTGAGATATTCCTTGTTATTTGTTTCAGCTTTAAATAAACGGACGGAAATTTGTCAACTCCTGTCCATATAAACAAAGGAACTTTAGTCACATGGCAACTAACTTTTGACTATGGTACTCCCTTATTTTGCTTCTACGTACAAGGAAGCAAGTAATAAGACTATTTCTGTTAATTTTTCTCAATTTGCATGAGGTAATTGGACGTTATTTTAACAATAATTTGTTCCAGATGATGTAGAGAAAGTCATGTGTCAATGGAATACATCAGATTTGTTCTTTGTTCATAGGTGAAGAAGATAGAAGCAGTCCTATAACGTGTCTCCTTGGAGATCTCGCCCAAGATAGCCGGCAATAGCCAAAAGGCATGGAACTTGTAAACTCTTAACTCTACCGAGTAATTGTCAATCAATCCTCCATGGCTGGAACAAGCGCAGGATTCTCTGCAATAAACCAGAAAGCAACTTGGTCAGACCTCTGTCTCTGTTAACGACATCACAAATAAATATTTACGGGTCCATTACATGAGTGGCGTTTATTGAGGAAGTTGGAGAGGCTGGTGGTATCCCCTGCACTGACCGGATGCACCAATCTAGCCCTAACTCTACAGGGTGACACTATTGACCATTATCATGGTAGTCTTCGAGAAGGGGGTGTTCACAGCACTCAGAACAACAACCTTTGACATTTCCGGCTGTCTCATAATTCACTGACGTCTGCAAAAGTGTACTCACTGGAAAATAGAGAAACTAAGTATTTAAAACCAAGTTTAATGCCAGACTAAATTACAAAAATCTGATGTATTCCATTCACATGATTTTCTCTACATCACTGTAACAAAGTATAGTTAGAAAGCATATTCTTCTATCTACTTTATGATAATTGAGGTAAACATTAGCAGAAAGTTTCTTATAAATAAATAAGTTTAATTGCCAGAACAAAGTACATGGTGTAGCAACGTCAATTATAAGTAATATAACAAATAATTGGTAGTATCATAAAATTCATCCAGACAATAAAATGAATTTAAAATCAAATTGTGTTTCACTGACCTCCTAAAAGATTCAATGGAGGGACTTTTTGTGCTATTACTATGTCTGTTAAATAATTTTTTTGTTTCATTTAACATCTAAGGTCATATCGGGGGCTTTCCAATTGAAACAACTCGTTGTCTGTAGGTTCTTTTTTTTTTTTTTTTTTTTTTTTTACGTTGGTTTAAATCATTTTGTTTTATTCAAACACGCCGCACACATTCACACTCGCCTCGCATACATATTTCCAGACTCTAGCTATGGAATAATTCTGGCTAGAAAAAAATTCACCGTCCCAGCCGGGAATCGAATCCGGGTCTAACGGGTGAGAAGTCGGCTCGCTGACCACTCGACCATGGAGACAGTCGTCAAACAGATTGAATGATATTGTTTGAAAGGGATTTTGAATCTTACTATATTTACATGTATTTATGTAAATATTGGAATAGTTTTGGTGTGATGAACATGAATTTCGGAACATAGATTGTATTTATAAGTATTTTTCTTTGCAAATAAGAGGCAGTGGAACACAAACAATGAAGTAAAAGTTAAAACACCCAATTTAACAAATAAAGGTTTACAATGAGTTCTGGGGGCTACACCACGTAACATTCGAATTGCCTTTTTATGTGATAAAAGTATATTTTTAGCTAAAACATAGTTGCTCTAAAATAACTCCAATGGCTATGGATTTGTCCATAATAAATAGATAATAAAACATTGGAACACACTTTATTTTTTAAAACACGTAACATAAATATATCTCTACGGACTTTTTTGGTAATAAGTTAGTTACTTGCTTCCTTGTAAGTAAAAAGAAAATAAGGGAATACACTAGGCTAAAACAAATATCAAATCTCCTAAAAACTGGTTGCCATGTGGTTAAAATCCATTTTTATGCAGGGCCAGGAGTTTACAAATTCTGTGCGAGAAAACTTTAAATATTTTAAATCTAAACAAAGAACAACGAATATCTTAGAAATGGTAAATTCAAAGAATAAAACGTATATGACATAAATTGTATATTTTAACGTGATCTACATTCTTTGTATAGTAAGTGTCTGTCTATCGCTTACGGTTTACCAGTTATACAAATTTCAGCAAAATTCATTCAGGATAAAAATGCCTTTAGAGGCTATTCCCATAAAATTCAAAATATGCATTTTATTTGCCATATAAATATCTTTAATATATGGTATTTAATCAATATCATTAAAGGCATTTTTGAGAATATCAAAATTTTCAAAAAATTTACCATGTAGAGGTTAGTATGGAGTGGGGGGCACACGGACACACACACGAACCTTTTTTCAGAAAACTTTTTTTGGATACAAGGGACTCTAAAACGTGTATTTTCGGTATCGAATTTTTGGGTGCAATGCAATACGTTCTCTATACACTATGTACATAGCACGTGTAGAGAAATTAAAAACTATCAAAACATAACATTTTTAGTTTTTATCCGGTCTTATAAATTTATTTTACTGCTTGCATATTCGATACATATTTAATCATTATAACAAATTATGAACAAATATTACTAAAATATTTTTTGACCACAGAGGTAAACTTATACCCAATTTTTTGGAAATGTTTTCTCCTCAAGTAGTACAAGTACTCAAGACATGTGGTTTATTTTTGTGCAAATACAAAGCTTTTCTGTTAATGTATTTACTGGTTCTAAAACTACTGAAGATGGCTAACTCAATTTTTTGGATGATAAATGCAACCTTGAAGTGCAGGTGGTTCTAATTTGGTATTATATGTAGTTACTTTTTTAAAAATCACTGATGATAAACTTTAATCAATGTGTGATACACTTAAGAAAAAAAAAACGTTAGTAAAATTATGGTTAAAAACAGGTTAGTGAACCTAGAAGGCATATATTTACATTCTGCAAAGAGTTCAGTTTAATATCGTAAATGGTTTTTAAGATAATAGATTTTAAATTTTACAATTTTAACATCCCTGAGATGTTAATCTTAAGCATACCTGAGGTTTTATTTTGCTTAGTAATATTATCTACGAATCCTCATGATTTATAGAGAAGGGAAATAATGCATTATATATAATGAAGAGATATCAAATAAAATTAATTATATATGTCACAAAACAGTGAACTTCTACAGCATATTATGTCCAAATTTATTCTAATTCTTGATTTAGATATTGTAGGTTCATATTAATCACATGAAGCTACTAGTTATTCATTTCCTTTCAAGGCCATTCAGTATTAAAGGAAATAAATAGACCAAAACTGAACTATTACAGAGGTGTCTTTTGTTTGACAATTTCATTCAATACCTCGCTGCAACCTATGGTAGGGAACCATTTCATGCAATGGTAAAACATATTATGTGCTTAAATTTCAAACAAAAGAAAATATATTTAATGCTTACAGTTACAAAATACGTAATATGAACTACTAAAATATTATTTTCTGAATTCCTTTGATTTATTTTAATGTTTACATTTTTATTATGTTAGCATTAAAATATTGAATCTCTCTAAACCTCTTTAAATTTACTTAAACATGTAAAATAAAATTATAATTTATGATTTCTGAGATATAAGAAAAATTTTTAGGTGATGAATCATTTTTCATGATGTTGATTTTTTATTAATATGAATATATTTATTCGTCCTTACAAGATAACGTAGTTCACCATACAGAAAACTACAATGAGGGAGGGGGATACCTCGCGCACTATGACCTACGTGAATTCAATTGCAGCTATCACCACCACAGAGGCGCCTAAAGCGCTTAAAATTAGCTGCCCAAAGAAGGCGATGAACGACTAGGAACTGTTATACGTTTTAGGAAGAAAAAAATGGAATTTGTATAGTATGAAATCATACCTACTGTTAAGCAAAACAACGTTTTGAAATATTTTTAAGCAAGGACTTTTCAGCAAATTTGATTATTTTTGCCTTTTTTTCTTTTTTACTTAAAAACCCTTATATACCAATCCAAAACACCCCTCACATATATGTACTTATACAATCGTTTTAATTTATATTGAACATGTAATTGATAAAACTGAAAACCAAGATCTTAAAGTTATAAATCCTCTAATCAGATATATTGACATTTCTTGAAGAAAAAGGATTAGTAATGGATGATTTAAATATAATTCTTAAGATTATTCTAATTCTTAATAATTCATATCCTATTAACTTAAGCAAAACCCTGTTAAAATTTAAAAAAGATTACAATTAAACCCACCTTAAAATATGATTTTAATAACAATCCATAATAAATACAATTTATTATTCATAGGGAATGATTTTTCCTGTGCGCACCATCTGTACGGCACTGACCCTCGTCACGAAGCCTATAAGAAGGAAACCATGAAAAGAAATTAAAGGATGATGGAAAGGAAATCGTGGTAGGTGAGAAACCATACCAGAATTCGCCTAACGACCAGGGAAACCGAAATATCGCACGTTACCGCGGAGTCAAGCTGGTTATCATTGATTTTAGTCATCACTGATTCTAGTTTTTAAGGATATTAAATACGGTATATTTCATTACTTGTGTAGGAAATAATTGATGCTGCCAGAGTTGTTCTGCTATTTGTTACCCAACACCCAATAGCTACTAGCAACGTCAAAAACCAGGACTATGCTTCTGTACGCCTGCAGTTTCATTCAGGAATATTCGTTCACTGCCGGGAGAAAACTGGTATAGTTGTGTTCCCAGCTCTTGAACCCTGAAAGGAATGCGTATACAACACACACATGAGTACAGATAAGGTGACACACGCAGACAGAAACGCTGTTGAAGAATAACATGCAACCTATCCCAATATAGTAGTGGTCGTGCCAATTCCGCATCCAATTTTGATCACGCTGTTTCATTTTCTGAAAAAGAGAGGAAGAGGAAGAGGTGTGTGTGTATGTGTGTGTGTATGTGTGTGTGTGTGTGTCTGTTGGCGGCATAGCTCAAGAAGGAAAAGCTCGTCAAATACCAAAGTTGGTACCTATTTAAGTTCAGTCTCTTTCAAGATGCGAAACAAAGATTTTCAAAAACCCGCACCCCTTCTAGTGAGTACGTGTGTTATTTTTCGACAATTTTGATGTTCTCAAAATTAGCTTTAACTATTCTCCCCCAAGAAAAATGTATTCTCTCTTTCACAATAGGTAGCAACTTTCTGACTGTTGGTACTCGTTACTCTTGAACGTAAAAATCATGTATTATTCTTCGTTTATCGGCAGCATCAAAGTGCTCATTTGCATAAGTCAGTATGTTCTGGTCTAGTTTTTCTTCTTTTTCCAGGAGTGCTCAATACGCTAGTTCCTCCTCTTGACCGAAGCTCCTTCTCCGCCTTACGAATTCTCTTTATCATTTGCATGGAAACACCAGTATAATATGCAACCCGTTGTGATACTTGATATAAATACTATTTATCTATAACGCTATTTATAATTTCACGCCCTTCTGAATGCACTACCTTACATTTCTTAACGTCAGACATGGTGAAAAGTATACACATCTTCTTACAGCATTGAACTACTTCTGCAAAATGGGACGTATCTGTAGGAATGATTACTGCATAACAGCTCGCCAGGTAACTAGATATCGCTTTCCCCTCTCCCCACAGGGCTCACGAGCCCAGAACACAAGTATATAGACCGTGGACTCAAGGTCATTTCAAATTGAAATTTCGTTGTTAAATTGTGTATCACCCTATAGCTACCCTGGCCATGTTGGGTCTCACCAATTTCTCCGCTTACATATGAAAGCGCGTTAGAAAGGAAGTTTTGCTGCATCATCCGTGTTTACTCGTCTTACGATCTCGCAACGCGTCTTTAGTTCCGCACCCGAGGGTCCATTGATTCCATCCATCATGAAGCAAAAGTGACGTGGTCATTTCTGCCGGCACACAATGAACCCAATGTTGACCCTCCGCCCCCCCCCCCCCTCTCACGTTCCATGCCGACCTTTCACGTGTTTTGTAGCAGAGATTTCAGTTAATGATAGATACCAGGTATACGCATATCGGGAAAAAAATCTGATGTGTTACACTCACGTGACTTTCTCTAGCTGCTCTACAAACTTCTTACAAACGGTTATTCTTCTTTCTACACAAAGTTAATCGAGATAAACATTAGCAGAATGTTCTTATTATTTACTTCCTTATAATTAGAAGGGAGCTAATGTAATGCACTAGGCTGAAATGATAGTCAGCTGTTTTAAGGGAGTCGAAATGGGATTTTTATAATTACTTTCTCCATACGCACTATGTACATAGTGCATAGAGAAAGTATTGCACTCCACTCAAAAATTCGATACCGAGATTTCACCGGAAATATATGTTTTAGGGTCCCCAATATCAAAAAAAAGCATTTTCACAAAAAGGTCCGTGTATGTGTTTGTGTGTGTGTGTGTGTGTGTGTGTGTCCGTGTGTCCGTGTGTCTGTGAATACGGTAACTCAAAAACGAAAAGTCGGTAAAATACCAAACTTGGTATTTAAGTTTAATATCTTCCCGGGATGCGACACGAAGATTTTGAGAAAAATCCCCCCACCCCCAACTACCCTTTACATGGAACTTTTTTCGAAAATTTTGATTTTCTCAAAAATGGCTCTAACGATTTTGATTAAAATTTCGGATATTAAACACATTTACCTGACAAATAAAATGTATATCTTGAATTTTCTGGAAATAGCCTCTGAAGACCTGTTTAGTCTGGATGAATTTAGCTTAATTTGGCTGGATACTTAGTCAAAGCCAAGTGGAAGAAAAAAATACCTTTGTTTGTTTATTGCTGAGTAATTTACATTGGAAGCACACTGTGGTTCTTAGTCCAAGTTGTGTCACAAAGAAATGACAATAACAATAGCGTAAAATCTCACCCTAAATGAGTTTGCCATACACAGCATAATGCGTGAATTTTCTTTTCAAAAAAAAAAAAAATATATATATATACATATACATCTACAGGCCGTTTCAAAACGACAACAATTGAAAACAGCAATTAGCGTACACTTTGACTTGTCCGAAATTTTATGTCACAACTTTCAAATTCTTCTATTTAAAGTTTTATGTGTTTTAGGGATTAGGCAGTGAAGGAACAACGGTTGTCATTCGCCACATCCACATGCTACGTTTTTCATTACTAAGGTGGCCTGTGCCGCGCCGGCCTGTCTATCAAACCACGCCTACACCACGCGAAACGGACCTTCGCTATCAACCGGCATCTCTCTTGGACTGGGTCAGGCACGTACCATCTGGTTATGTACGATTGTCTAATCCATGGTGATTTTACGGCAGTTTTTGTATGTGCTGAATTTAGAGTTGAAAATTATATTCATGTATCGCGTGCGATATGATCAACAAGGTCCACATCTGCGTTTGGTGTCGCATATATATTTAAATTAAAATTGGATATAATTACGAGGTTTATAGTAGGACATTTAAGAACTTCTAATACCGTATAAGTAGTTAAGCGGACGTAGCGCCTAAGCGGTACTCAAAACTAATTGTACACAGGATAATTAATATACTTTAAGTAACTGGAAATTATTTTAAATAGTGGTAAATGTGCTCTAAGTACAATAAATTAATATGTTATAAATACTGTATAAATGATTTCGAAGAAAGCTGAATGCTCTTATGCAGATCATAATGCTAGTCGCAATCGCTTTTCAATTTTATAACAATATCTTCATTAAAACAAAATCTTATGAGCTTCATTCACAAGACTTTCTCTACATGTCTTTGTTTGTATGGACACGAGTTGACAAATTCTTATACGAGAAGAGTATAAGTTTTTTCAAAGCTGAAGGAAAATAATTATTATCTTAAAAACGACCAACTCCACGAAAAAAATATATACAGCTAAATTGTGTGTTTTAATGTGCTCTACATTTTCCGTGTGGTAAGTTTTTGTCCATCTCTTACGGTTTAGCATTGATGCAAAATTCCATAAAATTCATCCAGAATAAAGTAGTCTTCAGAGGCTAATCCCAGAAATTTCAAGGTATACATTTTATTTGTGAGGTAAATGACTTGAATATAAGATACTTTAATCGAAATCCAAAATTTTCGAAAAAAAATCCATGTAAAGGGTGGTTGGGGGGGGGGTTCTTGAAAATCTTCGAGTCGCATCCTTGAAAGATACCAAACTTATATACAAAGTTTGGTTTTTGACGATGTTTTCGTTTTTGAGCTATGCTGTTCACACACAAAAAAAAAAAAAAAAAAAAAAAAAAACCACACGCACACACTCATACACACACACGACCTTTTTGTATTTAGTATTTATCAGATACCAAATTTTCAGTAAAATTTCTCTACCCCAAGCAATATTTGACATGAAAAATGTTCAATATTCATTTTCTCAAAAAGATGTCAAATAGTTTGGTTAAAACGCTGTACTAACAAAATGTATCGAATGTCGAGTAACTATCATGTGAGTATCATTTCACCGATTTGATTTATTGTTCGTGATTACCATAGGGAGGGAGGGAGAGAGAGAGAGAGCCTACATTTTGAGAAAAAAATCATAATGGGTCATAATTTTGAAGATCTATGCAATTAAAACATATTACTCCGGAGAAGGTACTTTATTATAAAGCATTGGCTCATCACCTTTACTCCAAGAATAGCAAGAAGCGAGAAAGAGTAAACTGGCCTACCGGAAACGGAAACGGACGGTAATACATCGTGAACTGACGGCCGGACATAGCCCTGTGGATATTAATGGCTCCTCGAGCTAATTTGGTGTTCGGTTTAGTTTGTCACATCCGTTCTGCGACCTTGCACAAGCCACATTTTCCCAATATATCTGAACATCGAGACCTTAGTCATTTCCTAACCTGTATCTTCATAACTGGACAACTTAGTCTATTTGAACTTTCAAAAAAAAGTAAACTGTTCGTTATCGCATTAATTATTATTATTATTATTATTATTATCATCATTATTATTCATTCAATGACTGCAGATGGTAATTAATATTAGTTTAAAAACTCTGTAGTTACATTCACATAGCTATTCTTACTCTATGGTTTATTAATTAGTACAGTACAAACTATTTTCACGAAATCTTATTTTATCATTTGCTTCATTTTATTTAATTTAAGCCCTTTTACTTTCTCTAAATTTACTATGTCCACCCGCCACAGCTGCTTGTTCATACCATACTCGGTGCAGTTTCTTTCTTTTTTTTTTTTTACTATGTGCATAGTGTATAGAGAAAGTATTGAATTCCAGCCAAAAATTTAATACCGAGATTTCACCAGAAATACATATTTTGGGACCCCTGAATCCAAAAAAAAAAACATTTTTGAAAAAAGATCCGTGTGTGTGTGTGTATTTGTGTGGTGTGTGCGTAATGTATGTCTGTCTGTCTGTGGACAGCATAGCTCAAAAACGTAAAGACCGTTAAATACCAAACTCTCATCTATTAGTAGGTACAGTACAAACTTGTTGCGAAAGCTTATTTTCCCATCTACTTCATTTTAATTGAGATAAGCTTTTGAACCAATAGCTGGCTACATTACACATTTCATTAGAATGAAAAGGGAATAGCGACAGTCAAATGTTTAAGAAATCGGCGCTGCATATTGACCTTAACATTCTATACTTTTTCAATGCAATCATAGGACACACTTAACAACTAAAGGACATCAAATGAATAAAAAGCGTTGAATAACGGATATCTCGAAAATGGTTAGGGCACACAAAAATGTATTTGGACTAAGTTAAGTGTTTTAAAGAGAACTATATTTTTTAGCAGTACATTTTCATCTATCGCTTCTCATTTACCAGTTATACAAGAATATACAAAATTTCTTCCGAAAACAGAGGAGTTCATAACTTATTCTCAGAAAATTCAATGTATATATTTTGTCAGTGAATATCTTTAATTCATAGTATTTTATCAACATTGTTGGTGGCATTCTTGAGAAAATCAAAAATTTCGACAAAATCTTCAATGTAAAGGATACTTTAGGATGGGGTGTTTCGTTGAAAAACTTAATGTCGTATCTTTGGAAGATGCTGAACTTGAATATCTATTTCGGCGTTTAAGGAGTTTTCCTTTTTAAGTTATTCCGTTCACAGACGGAGAGAGAGAGCGCGAGACAGAGAAAGAAGACACATAATTGGACGTTTTTTTTAAATATTAGTTTTTGGATTCAGGGTGTCTCAATACATGTAATTTCCGGTGAAAACTCTATATCTAAATATTAGAAGGAAAACTTACTATACATAGTAAAGAGAATAAAGGTTTTCTGAACTTTCTCTTTAACGCCACATTTTTACGAGTAAGGTACTAGGTGAAAGATATTGGATGGATAGATAGACAGACAGACAGACAGACAGACAGACAGACAGGCAGATAGATAGATAGATAGATAGATAGATAGATAGATAGATAGATAGATAGATAGATAGATAGATAGATAGATAGATAGATAGATAGATAGATAGACAGACAGATAGATAGATAGATAGATAGATAGATAGATAGATAGATAGATAGACAGACAGATAGATAAACAGATAGACAGACAGATAGATAGATAGAAAGACAGATAGACAGATAGACAGACAGATAGATAAACAGATAGACAGACAGATAGATAGATGGATATATAGATAGATAGATAGATAGATAGATAGATAGATAGATAGATAGATAGATAGATAGATAGATAGACAGATAGACAGATAGACATATAGACAGATAGACAGACAGATAGATAGATAGATAGATAGATAGATAGATAGATAGATAGATAGATAGATAGATAGATAGATAGATAGATAGACAGACAGACAGATAGATAGATAGATAGATAGATAGATAGATAGATAGATAGA
Source organism: Hymenopus coronatus (assembly GCA_030762935.1). Classification (NCBI taxonomy): domain Eukaryota; kingdom Metazoa; phylum Arthropoda; class Insecta; order Mantodea; family Hymenopodidae; genus Hymenopus; species Hymenopus coronatus. The sequence goes on along the minus strand of CM060886.1, from coordinate 25,201,166 downwards.
TAGACAGGCAGACAGACAGACAGACGGACGGACGGACGGATGGATGGATGGGTGGATGGATGGATGGATGGATGGATAATTTATTTGCCATAGGAGTACAAAATGGAGGTGGTGTGTTATTTATGGACGCTCTTTAACTGCTATGGTTCTCATTCTATACCGGGCGTGAAAGACCACTTAATTTTGCTCAGAGGCCTCTCTATCAGGCTTGAGGTGTTTTTACGTGCCGCAAATCTACGACACGGGACCCACGGCTTTACTTGCCTTCCGTAGGAAGCCATGCTAAGGATTTTTGTCGCCCGAAAAAATCCATCGTCCTCCGCCGGGTTTGAACCTGCGACCTTGGGTATATAGGAATACAAGTATTCATGACATCGTCTAAATTGCCCTCAACTAGATGCATATAAAACAACTATATAAAAAAAAAGAAACCTTAGAATACCCAAAAATCGCTGCAATTTAAAAAACAGTTTAAAAATAAACTTTAGCATTAGCGAATTTTCTCCTGGAATTAGCAGTCTTAAGTTTATACACTGTGCAGTCAATAAAGTCAGTCAAAATAAGACGTGCCCATATTTGATTATCTGACAGCGAGTATTATTATTATTATTATTATTATTATTATTATTATTATTATTATTACGATTATTATTATTATTATTATTATTATTATTATTAGATGTTATTACTGTTAGCCAGAATTAAAAAATCCCAGCTTAAGGTAATGCATGTGTGAAATTTTGAAAATACATTATATGCAAGATTGAAATTTACATCAGTTGTTATGCATAATAATATTAATATTTTCGCCCCGTATAAAAATTATAGCTTGCATTATGATTTAAATAATCATTTTTAACTACTCAAATCTTTGTTCTAAAAATGAGCCACGAGATGCATTTTTCAAAATACCCTTATTCAAAAAATCTAGTTTTACAGTAAATGAGTATACGAGTAGATATAATATTAATTTTTTTATATTAGCCCTAGTTTGTGCAGAAAAATTATTATTCTTCATCCTCTCCTTAAACTTTTCATTTTTTAAAGATAATAATTTATCCATCAAAATCGAAGCATTATTTTGAAAAAGTAACATGAGTATTTTCTTTAATGTGCTTTTGGTTGAAATTATAAATATTTTGAAACAAATTAGTGAAAAATTGCATCGTGTGGAACATTTTGAGAGTGGAAAAAGGAATTACGAGAAAATTGGGATTTAAAATTGGGAGTGCCTATTATTAAGCATGCGTCTACGTATCTACAGCTTCAGATAAAGTTTACCAAGTTTGAAAAATGATATATTTTCTTTAACTTTAGAATTCATGTCGTTTTATTATGAAACAAAGTAACTTTTAAAATTTTCAGTATTTTTGGTGATAATTCACAGATACATCTCCATAAATAAATAAACAAATATGATACAATTTTCTATAACCTTTATGTTGATTGGATAGTTGAAACTAGCATGAAACCAGAGTATGTGGTCCTCGTAGCTGTTCTTCAGCTGTCTCTCGGCGAGGAAGAAGCAGCAGAATATTGTTGCTCTCCCTGAGGAGTTTAAATCGTGAACTCGAAGATTCCGTGAAGGTGTGAACGACAGTTATTTCATGAAGAAAATGTAAAGCTAATTAAAGTTTTCATTGATGGACATGCTGTTTCCAATCGAGAGACGTCGTTTGCCATTATCTGCGGGGCACATCTGTCCCGGGCCATCTTTTGGGCAAGACCTCTCTACGCCCAGCTCGTGACTTGCCCGCCTACCGCCAGCTCATCTTCACCCGACTTAGCGATTAGAACAACAACAATTTCACTCGAAAGGAAACCCTCGTGACCTACGCCCTCTGTCTCAGGTTAGCTCTCATCGCTGCACTTCATAATGCAGCACTGTCAGTGCCATTTATGAGATTTTCTATTTGCAACGGCATTATTAATATTTTAAGTCGTGTGCTAGGTTTCAGAAGTCTCTCTTCTATTCTAGATACTAGTAGTATACAGGGTGTATATAAATGAATATCGGGGTTTTAACTCTTTATAATATGTATTACATTCAACTTACAGTTATAAATGATATGTGAAATGAAAAAGCAACTCAATTTTGTTTTTTGGCGCATGTGCGTGAAATGTTTCTGCCGCAATCCGCTACACAGCGGTAGTAGCAAAGATGACGACTAGTAAACAGAAAGCGTTTTGTGTTTTGCAGTTTGCAAAGACCGAATCTGTAGTTACTGTGCAACGTGCGTTCCATAGTAAGTTCAGTTGTGATCCTCCTAGTGATAAAAGCATTCGTAGATGGTATAATCAGTTTGAAGATACCGGCTGCCTTTGAAAAGGGGAGAGCACGGGACGACCAGAAACAAGTGAAGATACTGTTGAGCGAGTGGCACTTCTTATCTTTATACACTAGAGCAATGGCACTTCCCTAGTTGGAAGAAAATGAGCCAGAGAACTTCATTTTCAAGCAGAATGGTGCGCCACCTCACTGGCATAACGAAGTACGCAATTGGTTGAACGTCACTGTACCCGAGCGCTAGATAGGCCGCAAGGGCTGGACTTGCTATGCATGGCCTCCACGTTCTCCTGACCTAACGCCATGCGATGTTTACCTTTGGGGCTTCATCAAGGATCGTGTACGAGCCTCCGCTACCAGTTGGCCTCCCTGAATTAAGAAACCGGATTGAAGCAGCTGTTGCTACAATTACTGAATACACACTTATCAACATTTGGGAAGAACTCGGCTATAGACTTGATGTGTGCCGTGTGACAAAGGGTAGTCACATTGAACATTTATAAGCTTCTTGGTAAAACTGTTTGAGCTGCTTTTTCATTTGACATATCATTCATAACTGTAAGTTGAATGTAATAAATATTATAAAGAGTTAAAACTCCGATATTCATTTATATACACCCTGTATTATAAAGATTTAACTTACTCTTAATCTATCAATAGATAAAGGCTAAAGAGTAATAGATAATCATTTGAAAGCAGAATATATCTAGTTATAGTGCTGCAAAATTTAGAAACGGGGTCCTTATTCCTTTGGGGATCCAGATTTCGTAGTATATTATTAAGCCACTAGGAGCGCTCATGTAGTTATTTACAAGGTTGAGTTGTTTCCGTCTCTATTATTCATTATGGCGGTGGCTGCCAACATTAATGAAAATAATACGGTGACATGACAAGCTGCCATATATACTGACATTTAAGGGATTTGAGACTATTGTACATTTTTAAGCTCAGAGGAAAAAATCTGATGTGTTGCACTCACATGACTTTCTCTAGCTGTTCTACAAACTTCTTACATAAGATAATTTTCTTTCTGCACCTTGCTAATCGTGGTACTCATTAGCATAATGTTCTTATTATTTAGTTCCGTATAAGTAGGAAGAAAATAAGGGAATACGTTAAGCTAAACCAATAGTCAAATGTTTTAAAAGCTGTCGTTACGCGATTGTCATTAGAAGTTACTTCTTTTTTTGGCCAGGAGTAGAACAAAAGAAAAACGGACACTCCCGTCTGAGAAAAGTATAAGTACTTCACAACTGAAACTAATAACAAAGAGTACCTCGAAAATGGTAAGCTCCACGAGAAAAATGTATATGACATAACTTGTGTGTTTTAAAAAAACATATATTTTGTGTATAGTAAGTTTTTGCCTATCTCTTACAGTTTACTAGTTATGCCAAATTAAGCAAAATTCATCCAGAATAAACAGGTCTTCAGAAGTTATTCCCAGAAAATTCAAGATATACGTTTTATTTTTCGGGTAAATATCTTTAATATACGAGATTTTAATCAAAATCGTTAGAGCCATTTTTAAGAAAATCAACATTTTCGAAAAAATTTCCATGTAAAGGGTAATTTGGAGTGGGTGGATTTTTCTCAAAATATTCGTGTCGCATCCCTGGAAGATACTAAACTTAAATACCAAGTTTGGTATTTTAGCTACTATTCGTTTTTGAGTATCGTGTTCACAGTTGGGCCAAAGCATACGAGCAACACATGCTTAACAAAACAGAAGACTCGCGGAGTTCGTGAACAGGGTGGGTTGGCAGTGTACTTGTGCGTTCGTAAAAATTACAAAATGTTTATTCAAAATCTTCTCGGGCTTCTAGCCAGGTAAAAACTTGGCTTGACACCAACGTTTCGAAGAAGTGCATCTTCCTCGTCTTCAGGGTGAACTGATTGGTGTCAAGCCAAGTTTTTACCTGGCTAGAAGCCCGAGAAGATTTTGAATTAACACGTCGCCAGGAAAGCTTTAGTTCGTATTTTACAAAATGTTTGTTTACATTATGTGACGAGTTTTGTCTATAAGAAAATATCCTAACTAGGGTGGGTTGGCAGTATACTTGTGCGTTCGTAAAAACTACAAAATGGTTGTTTACATTATGTGACGAGTTTTGTGTATAAGAAAATATCCCAACTAGGGTGGGTTGGACACAGCAACTCAAAGTGGTCACATCTACAACAAGACATGTTCCATGTGCATTTTTATTGTTCCGGTTAGTATTTTCAGCATTTCCAGTCTGGACGTGAACCTTTACCAGAAACGGTTCAAAAGAAATATCTCTTGTGAAGTGATGAGTAGTTGTCAACCTTTCATGACGATACAAATTTAAGGGGCTATTATAACTTATGCCTCATTTCAGTGCAACAAAGACATTTATAGCATTTACAGCGAACAAAGAAGGGATATGACACGGGGTGTGTTGAAAGTTTGAATTTATGGACTCTTACAAAGAAGCAACATATGGTTTGTACCTTTTCTGAGTTTTGCGAGAAATATACCATACCAGGCTTGCCCAGATGTGCATCAGTGACCCAAAGGAAACAATTTTGCAGTACCTACCTGCCTGGTCAGATTTCCAACATTTACTGTAATATAGTATTGGCTTTTTCAGAAGCAAATGTAAACTTTAAGCAGAAGCGTAGCTTCATTTTTCAGGCGGCTGCATAGGTTAGTACAAGAGTTCTACAGCTTTAAAAAAATGAAAATGGCGCTTTATTTATGGACGCTCTTTAGCTGCTGTGGTTCTCAGCGTCCCATTCTATACTGGGCGTAAAAGACCGCTCAATTTTGCTCAGAGGCCTCTTTTATCAGGCTTGAGGTTCTTTAACGTGACATAAATCTACGACGCGGTACCAACGGTTTTACTTCCATTCCGAAGGAAGACATGCTACGCATTTTTACTCCCGAATAAATCTATCGTCCTCCGCGACCTTGAGTAGGTATATGAAGTTAGAGTGGTTTACACCAAGGGTGACTTCTACGGCATTGAGACCATAACAATGAACTACCGATTTGTAAATCTTAAAATTAATAGATATGTCTCTAAATTACTTATATGCTTACTTTCTACTTTTATACTTTTCTTCTTAGCAAAGGCATCGATGATCGTGGACAAGAAGTCTTGACTTCTAGAAGACATTTTCGGGTGAAAGTTTACAGCAGTGGAAGGCATAAAAGAAATTAGTAGATTTGGTACTTCAATTAAACTTGGCGAGTCCGTTAGCTTATATACTACTTTTACTTTCTCTACACGTACTATGTGCATAGTGTATAGAGAAGGTATTGCACTCCACCCAAAAATTCAATACCCAGATTTCACCGGAAATATATGTTTTAGGGCCCTTTATTTATAAAAAAAAAAACATTTTCACAAAAAGGTCCGTGTGTATGTTTGTGTGTGTATGTGTGTGTGTGTGTGTCCGTGTGTCCATGTGTCCGTGTGTACTGTGTCCGTGTGTCTGTGAACACGATAACTCAAAAACGAAAAGTCGGTAAAATACCAAACTTGGTATTTAAGTTTAATATCTTCCAGGGATGCAACACGAAGATTTTTAGAAAAATATCCCACCCCAAACTACTCTTTACATGGTAAAAAATTTGAACATTTTGATTTTCTCAAAAATGGCCTTAACGATTTTCATTAAAATATTGTATATTAAAGCTATTTACCTGCCAAATAAAATGAATATTTTGACTTTTCTGGGAAAAGCCTCTTAAAACTACTTTATTCTGGGTGAACTTTACGTAATTTTGCATACCTACTAAACCGTAAGAGGTGGACAAAAACTTACCACACAAAAAATGTAGAGCACATTAAAGCAGACAATTTATGTTCTATACATTTTTTTCGTGGAGTTGATCGTTTTTGAGATATTCCTTGTTTTTGGTTTCAGCTTTGAATAAGTTAACTTTTCTCATACAGGAATATGTGAATTCCTGTGTATACAAACAAAGGAACTTCAGTCACATAGCAACCAGCTTTTAACTATCATTAACCCATGGTGCTCCCTTATTTCGTTTCTACTTAAAAGAATCAAGTAATAAGACTACTTCTGCTGATTTATTTCTTAATTAGCATGAAGTAAATGGAAGCATAAGCTTTTTAACAATAATTTGTTGCAGAGATGTAGAGAAAGTCATGTGAATGGAACACATTAGATTTTTTATGCTGGTACTTTACACTAAATTTGCAAATATGCATTTGCACACACTCATTTTCATCATGCATTTGTTTATCGGTAGTTACTATGTTTATCATTGACTTCGGAATCCCATCCTTGTGGGTACAGTTGAAGTGCTTCCGGTAAACCCATGTCCTGCAGACCACGTACACCTACGAAATTAGCCATAAACGAAATTCACGTATCCAGGGGGATGCTCATTGTAGACAAGACGCTACGTTAACGCATCATTTCGCAATTGTTTTTAAACTTTTAACATCCCAAAATAACAAAATGCTGTGAAAGTAATTTAGTTGTGCAAGTTCACAATGAATGCGCTATAATTTATTATATTACAACAGTAATCTAAATATGCGTCTCAAAATAGAACATTTTGTTACAAGAGTGCAATAAGTTTAAAAAAAAAAAAAAAAAATTATCCCAAGAGCTTGTTGGCAATAACTACACCCAAAACAGTGCCACATGACTGCAGATGTCAAGATTTTTCAGGCTATATATTCTTAGATAACATTCAGATAACTTACAGCAGAAGTTCTGGTCCAGGAGGCTAACATGTAAATACTGTCAATAACAAAGTTGACCTCCGTTTTCACTTTAAATCTGCTCCATAGTTAAAGGAAAATATTAAAAGAAAACTGCTAAAACATTACAAAACAAAGACCACAAAAGAAGACTTTTAATTATTCCATCAGAGAAGACACGTTCACAGCAAATACATCTTACCTAGCATTAGGTCAGCTTCGTACTGTGATTCGAGCAGTCGCAGTTCCTCCTAAGGAACTAAAAACCTGAGACAGAGGAAATGATCAGAAAGCAGAAAGAGAAGAGACTTGTACAAAAGCAAATGAGATCTATAACAAAAGAACAACGCCAAGCTCCAGAGGTTAATTTATAGACTTTCATATCAGCAGGATGGAAATATTTTTAACTCTCAATAATTCTACCTATAAATTACTAAATACATATTACATCAAATAACATGGTTTAGTGACATTATTTCAGTTATAAAAATAACAATATATGTTTATAGGACCCATAAGTTGGCTGTAGATCTGCAAAACATATACTGTTACTTTAACAAGAAAGTGAAACATTGTTATTTTATTATTTGATCTACAACGTCATAGTCTCCAGCTTCAAAAAGTAAAACAATTGTGACATGAAAAAAAGCAGATGTCTTCCATTCACACGACTTTCTCTACATCTCTGCAACAAATCATTCTTAAAAAACTTTTGCTTCTATTTACTTCATGCTAAAGGACAAAATACTAGCAGAAATAGTCTTATTACTCGCTCCCTTGTAATTAGAAGCGAATTAAGGAGTACCATAGGTTAAAGTGATAGTCAAAAGCTGGTTGCTATGTGACTGAAGTTCCTTTGGACAGGACAGGAGTTGACAAATACCTGTATAAGTTTTTCAAGGCTGAAACCAAAATCAAAGAATATCTCAAAAACGATCAACTGCACGAAAAAATGTATACAACATAAATTGTGTGTTTAATGTGCTCTAAATTTTTGTGTGGCAAGTTTTCGTCTATCTCTTACGGTTTAGCAGTTATGCAAAATTCAGCAACATTCATCCAGAATAAAGTAGTCTTCAGAGGCTATTCCCAGAAAATTCAAGATTTACATTTATTTGATAGGTAAATATCTTTATTATACGAAATTTTAATCAAAATCATTAGAGCTATTTTTGAGAAAATCAAAATTTTCAAAAAAAGTTCAATGTAAAGGTAGTTGGGGGTGGGGAGATATTCTTGAAAACCTTCGTGTCGCATCCTTGGAGGATACCAAACTTAAATACCAAGTTTGGTATTCAACGGTCTTTTTGTATTTGAGCTATGCTGTCCAAAGACACGCATCTTTTTCCAAAAATGCTTTTTGGTTTCAGGTGGACCTAAAAGTGTATTTCCGGTGAAATATCGATATCTAAATTTTAGGTGGAATGCAATACCTTCTCTATACACTATGTACATAGTTCGTGTAGAGAAAGTAAAAAAAGTAAAAGAAATTAAAAAAAAAACCTCTGGTTGCTAGAAACTGCGGTGTTCCTCCTATATGCCGTGACGTAAACTGCATAACTATGCGCCCATGGTAAATAAGCAACTTATTCAAACTTATCAGGTCATCTCGTCATGTCATATTGTTCCAATTGAATAGCTTAGATTGGTTAGCTAAGGTAACGAATAACATCATTTTTGCCTTAAGTCTAATAGGCTGTTAAGATAGAAGCAGTTAGGGAAACGTACTATTTTTACTTACTCTAACACGTATGTACAATGTACATAGTAGATAGATCTACCAGAATTCCAATGGAAATTCATGAATACCCGCTGAATAAAAAAAATCGAAAAATATCCGTATGTTTGTGTCTGTGTGTATGTATGTGTATGTATGTATGTATGTATGTGTATGTGTGTATGTGTGTGCATAGCTCAAAAACGAAAAGTCTGTTACATACCAATCTTAGTATATAAGTTCAATATCTGCAAAGGATGCGACACGAAGACTTTCAGGAAAATCCCTTTACCCCCAACTACCCTTTATATGGATCATTTTTCGAAAATGTTGATTTTTCTCAAAAATGGCTTTAACGGTTTTGATTAAGATACAATATGTTTAGTATATTTTAATTGACAAGCGAGGTGTATATCTTTTACTTTCTGAAAATAGCTTCTGGATATCTCTTCATTCTTGATGACTTTTGTATAACTCCTAAACCGTAAGATATAGACAAAATTATAGATCAAAACACGCAATTTATCAAATATAAAATGTTTCATAGAGTTTACATTTTCCATGATGTTCCTTATCATTGGTTTCAATGTTATAGTAGATACTTAAACTCTTCTCAATGGAAAATCAACTTTTGTTTCATCTCTTGTTTTACTCTCGAGACTGAACCGATGTTCAATTGTTTCATATAGCGAACAAAGATTTGACTATCGCTATAGCCTGGTACGTCTCTTTGTTTATTTTACCTTCTTCTTTTAAGGAAGCAAGTAATAAGGCTCATTCCGCTAATGTTTATTTCGATTAAAATGATATAGATAACAGAATATCTTTTATAAGGAAAGTTTGTTTGTGGAATAGCTAGAGTTGGTCATGTGAATGGAACACATCAGCTTTTTAAAAATAAAAATAAACAAGAAGTAATCAAAACAAGCTATAGTGTGGTATAAAATATTAAATAAAATCTACTCCAAATGTGTTTTTCTCAATATTCAAGAAACATTACTTATTCAAAAACTAAGCAATTATGTAATTGATAGATAAACTTGACTAGCCAAACTATAGAGCTTGATTAATTTTCCTTTATTTCGTAAATAATTCTTTACATAATAAGTATCCCTTTCACCGAAGAAATCAGGAAGGTTTCGAGACACAAGGTGAAAATTGTTGTTCATAGCATGTTCTACAGCAAAATATTTACTTTCGACAGATTGAATTATATTTATTTTCTCTACACGTACTATGTACATAGCGCATAGAGAAGGTATTGTAATGCACCAAAAAATTCGATACCTTGTTTTAGGTCCCCTGAATCCAAAGAAAGCATTTTTGGAAAAATTTCCGTGTGTATGTGTGTGTGTGTGTGTGTGTGTCTGTGGACAACATAGCTCAAAAAAGAAAACTTCATTAAATATCATTCTTGATACTACAGTATCTTCCAAGGATGCCACACGAATATTTTCTATGTTTTGAGTAAATAAAAGAAATTGTTCGAGACTTTTCCATTTAAAGGGTAGTTTAGGTAGGGTGTTTTCAAGAACATCTTCATATTGATCCTTAGAAGATGCTGAACCAAAATATAAAGTTTGGTATTTAACCGACTTCTTATTTTGAGTTATGTTGTTCTCTCTCTCTCTCCCTCTCTCTATCTCTCTCTCTCACACACACACAGAACAGGTATCTTTGTCCAATTTCCTTTTTTGATTCAGCGCACTAATCTCCGTATCAAATTTTGGGCGCAAAAAAAATTCAGTATATTGAAAAACAAAAAAAAAAAAAAAACCCTAATGTGTACCATCCAACTTCCTATACATATCTATAATAAATTATTTATAAACCTTATTCTTCTATTTACTTAATAGTAGTCGAGAACAAAATTAGCAGAAAGGGTCTTATTAACTAACTCCATGGCACGACAGCTCACGGGGAACCTTGGCCTACCGCCCGACCGCTGCGTCCCCCATCTCGGTCCACTATAGACGTCATGGATGGGATGCAGTATTGGAGGGTGAGACGTGGTCAGCGCCTCGAATCCCCCCGGCCGGTTAATGCGGTCCTCATGACCTGGAGCCGCTACTTCTCCATCAAGTAGCTCCTCAATTGGCTCCACAGGGACCTTACGAGGCTGAGTGCACCCCGGTCCAGGTCTCCCAGCGGGGGAAAAATCCCCACGCCGGTACTGGGGATCGAACCCAGGTCTCCCGCTTGGTAAGTAGCAACGCTACCACCGCGCTAAGGAGACGACCGGTCTTATTAATTGCTTCCTTGTAAATGGAAGCGAAATAAGGGAGTACCATAAGCTAAATCGATAGTAAAATCTTTTAAAATCTGGTTGCTATGTGATTGAAGTTCCTTTGTTTGTATGGACAGGAGTTGAAAACTTCCCATATAAGAAAAGTATAAGTATTTTAAAGCTGAAACTAATAAAAGGAATAACTCAAAAACGGTCTACCTCACGAAAAAAATTCGATATAATATAAAGAGCTTTATATTTTTTGTATAATAAGTTTTTGTCTATCTCTTACGGTTTATTAGTTCAAAATTTCGCAAAATTCACCCAGAATAACCATGTCTTCAGAGGCTATTCCCAGAAAATTCAAGATATACATTTTATTTGTTATGTAAATAGCTTATATATAAGAGATTTTAATCAATAGCATTGCAGCCATTTTTGAGAAAATAAAAATTTTAGAAATGTTTTCCAAGTAAAGGGTAGTTGGGAGAGGGGGCTTTATCTTGAATTTTCTCTAAAGACTTCTTTATTCTGAATGAATTTAGCTGAATTTTACGTAACTGGTAAACCGTAAGAGATAGACAAAAATGTAATTAATATTAAATGTAGAGCACATTAAAAAACACAATTTGTGCTATATATAGATTTTTTCGTTGAATTGACCATTTCTGGGATATTCCTTGTTATTTGCTTCGGATGTAAAATACTTTAACTTTTCTCACACTGAAGGTTGTAATCTCCTGGCTCTGCATAGAAATGGATTTCATCCACATGGCAACCGGCTTTTAAAAGATTTGACTATCGTTTTGGCCTAGCGTATTCCCTTGTCTCTCTTCTACTTACAAGGAAGCAAGTAAGTAATACAATGTTTATCTCGATTATCATAAAGTAGATAGAAGAATATGCTTTTTAACAATAATCTGTTACAACGATGTAGAGTAAGTCATATGAATGGAGCACATAAGATTTTAGTATTTATGTACTTCTATATTAAATTTATATTTTAATTTATAAACAGTTTTACTTAAACTTATATTAGCTGCAATATTTTTTTGAAGTAAGGTAAAAATTCCCAACGAAATGAAGCAGATCAATCAGAATGGAAAGAATAACGTTGGCCTCCTATACGATTATTTCTATAGTATTATGGTTGTGTTCTGGGTTCTTGAGCCCTGCAGGATGAGGTGTGGAGAGAGGGGAAACGATATCTGGTTACCCGGCGAGCTGTTATGCAGTAATCATTCCTGCAGATACGTGTATTAATCTAGCGTAGCCTGCTTAGCAATTAAAATTGCAGAAGTAGTTCAACGCTGTAAGATTTTATATTATTTTCACCGTGTCTAAAGTAAAGAAATGTAAGGTAGTGCATTCAGAAGGGCGTGAAATTAAAAGTGGCGTTATAGATAAATATGATGAAGAAGCTCTGAATAAACAGTATTCATATCCAGTGCCACAAGCTCACAACGGGCTGTATATTATACCGGCGTTTCCCTGACAACACTAAAGAGTATTCGTAAAGAGAAGAAATAATGATTGATATAGAAGAGATAATAGTGTATTGAGCACTTCTGCAAAATGTAGAAAAACTAGAACTGAACATACTGCTGCGCAAATCAAAGACTTTAATGCTACCGTTAAACGAAGAATAATAAGGTTAACTTATTTTGTATTTATTTAAAAAATCTGATGTGTTCCATTCACATGACTTTCTCTACATCTCTGCAACAAATTATTGTTATTATGTTACTTCAAGCTAATGGAGAAAAAATTAGCGAAATAGTCTTATTACTTGCTTCCCTTAAGTAGAAGCGAAATAAGGGAGTACCGTAAGTTAAAGTGATAGACTAAAGCTGGTTGCCATGTAACTGTAGTTCCTTTGTTTGTATGGACAGGAGTTGACAATTTCCTATTTGAGAAAATTATAAGTTTTTCAAAGCGGAAACTATAACAAGGAAAGCCTAAAAATGATCAACTCCACGAAAAAAAATGTATATAACATAAATTGCGTGTTTTAATGTGCTCTACATTTTTTGTGTGGTAAGTTTTTGTCCACCTGTTACGGTTTAGCAGTTATGCAAAGTTTGGCAAAGTTCATCCAGAATAAAGAGGTCTTCAGAAGGTATTCCCAGAAAATTCAAGAGATACATTTTATTCGGGGTACAAGTAGCTTTAGTATACGTGGTTTTAATCAAAATCGTTACAGCCGTTTTCAAGAAAATCAAAATTTTCGAAAAATTATCCATGTAAAGGGTAGTTTGTAGTGAGGGGATTTTCTTTAGAATCTTCGTGTCGCATTCTTGGAAGATACTATACCTAAATACCAAATTTTGTATTTATTTTACGTTTTTGAGCTAGGTTGTCCATAGACACACACGGACCTTTTTCTAAAAATTCTTTTTTTGGATTCAGGAACCTAAAAACATGTATTTCCGGCGAAATCTCGGTATCAAATTTTTGGGTGGAATACAATACTTCCTCTGCACACTATGTACAAAGTACGTGTAGAGAAAGCCAAAAGGTCTATCTCATAAAGTATGTGTTTTAATGAAATCTACTTGTTTTGTGTGTGAGTTTCTTGCTTTCTTTGTCTGCAGAAATCATTCAGAAGGAACAAGTCTTTAGAGGCTATTCTCGGAAAATTCAATGTATACATTACGTTTGTCAGAAAATAGCTTAAATATATGGTATTTTAATACAAATCGTTAAAGCTAATTTTGATAAAATAAAAATTTTCGAAAAAATGTCACATGTACAGGGTAATGGGGGGGGGATTTGTTGAAAATCTTTGAGGGGCATCCTAGGAAGACTTTGAACTTAAATAACAATTTTGGTATTTAACGAGCGTTTAGTTTTTGAGCTATGCCACGCACAAACAAACAGACATAGAGACACACACAAAACTAATCATTCTTCTTCTTCTTCTTCTTCTTCTTCTTCTTCTTCTTCTTAAGAAAATAAAACAGCGTCGTGATCAGAATTGGACACGGAATTGGCACGACCACTTATATTTTAAGATAGGCCGCATGTTATTCTTCAATAACGTTTCTATCTGCTAGTGTCACCTTATCTGTACTCATGTGTGTGTTGTGTTCGCATTCCTTTCAGGGTCCACGAGCTGGGAACACAACTATATGCAGCAACATTCGGTTGCAGAGTTTCGTCAGCAGGCAGGGAACACAGGATGCCCTACACAGGCAAGTGCATGCAGCGTGGAGTGAGATATCCCACCGGAAGTGCTACGGTTTGACCACTGGAGTTAAGAATAAACTGGAAGGGATTCGCAGAGACTTGACGAAAGCCAGATGGCAAGCCGGTCAGAAAAAACACCGCCTGGACGGTCCGCTCAATCGGTCGGCTGGCGTAGCGTATTTCGGAATACGACCGCCTCTTCCTGCGAGAATGTCACTGCAAAACTTTGGGGTTCAGCGTCCAGTCGTGAGCTGCAGGCTCCTAAAGTCTTCGAGAAAATGAATAAGTAGTTGATTGAGCTTGATATACACCAGTAGTTTGAGTACCACTGGTGTAGATGGTGCTGGGGATGTTTATCTGACCAGGTCATGGATAGTTGTGTTTTATTTTATTTAGATACGTATTTCAGCGCTCATTAATGAGTTACCATGAGACTGAATTTATTACTTTCTGTTAAATTTAATTTTGTACTCAAATTTCTAATGGTAGGGTTAAATAAACTGGATAATTTCAATTGCATGTAGTAGTTACTTTTTCAGATATTAAATGTTTTATACAGAACTTTGTAATAAAAATTTGAAGCATAACTCGTGTTTACTTTCTCCACCACGTACACAGATATATAGAGAAAGTGTTTTTTGCATGTACCAAAACATTGAGTACCCAAATGTTACCGGAAATACGTTGTGAGGCCCCTTAAACTGGAATGTAGTCAAATTTAGTAAAAGAAATGTTATATGTTTTAAGGCTTTTATTTGATAGACATTCAATTATTTATTTGTTTGTTAATGACACTGTCATTGTCAGGATCATATCAGCGACACCGGTGTGCCGGAATTTCGTTCCACATGAGTTCTTTTACGCGCCAGTAAATCTACTGTAATGATATTGAAGTTATGAATATTCAGATTTTCAGATGTTGAATTTGATTCAACATGGGACTGTCACTATCAAGCACATTAAGAACCATCGGTCTGGGCCGGTTTGAACTCGCGACCTTAAGAACAGAAGCCCAGCGCCTAGCCAAATGAACTACACAGACCGACTAGTAGACGTTTGTTAACATATGCTCCAAGGCATACTCTTTGTTTTGCATCTCTAAATTAATTTAAAAAGAAATTACCTTAGCATTTTCTTTCCAATTTTAGACAGGCATCAGATGTGTGTTTATTTATATAGGTTTATATTGTTCTTTATTCTACTAAAATAGTATGTTCTTTTAAATAATACAAAAACCTTTGCTCAGAATAAAATATTAGTTAGAAAATGAATATATAAATATGACTCGAAAATTTACAAAGTGGATATACTGCATGCTTCTTCCTGCCGCGTCATCAATCATGCATGTTGTGCCACCGATCATTTAGCTTGAGCCCTCCCCATCCTAAACCAAAGGCGAGATGGGATCACTCAGCGGGTGAAGCCACCAACTCCTACCAAATGATTTTTCAGCTTTCTGCCAACGCACACACTAACACACGCACAAATGCAGGCACGCACGCACACACACACTCCTGAGAGTACATGAAAACTGACAGTTATACTCCAATTAAAACTCCACTGTTGCTTTCAGGAAGCAAATAAACACTATGTTAGCATAGGATAATACCATTAAAATTGATGTGAGAAAATCAGGAGTTAAATTTACATTAAAAAAAATTCAGCTGAAGAAGTAATTCTATTATTCAGGTGTTAACACTACAAAAAAAAAAAATTGTTTTTCTTAAAACAATGTTAGAAAAAATGTAAACAATGTTTAAACCTGCGTTCTTGCTTGATGTTTGAACCAGGTTTATGTTGTACTTTACAGTTGAATACTTGCAAACTCAGGTCATAGACAGAATTTTGTATTTTGCTTTTTACTTTCTACCTCACAAAAATTTGTGCGTAAAACTACACTTAAGTGTGTGTGTATGCGTGTACATACATTATTCTAAGAACTATGTATAGTAGCTTGAGAAATCTTCTACACTAATTAACCAATGGGAACAAAATTTAAGCTGTATGGAACTGAAACATTAGGTATTGATGTTTTTTTGTGCTACGTGGTTATATACAAGTGAAAAATAATAATAAAATTTTCAAATATTATAAATTTGATGAACTGTATTCAGAAATATATTGCAATTATAATTCTTGTTGCTGATACAATAGATCAAGCTCTAAATGAATTTTTATGATATTTATTTTATGGAAAATGTATCAATGTTTATACCTTTACCTGCTAATATAATTGCAGGTCACCTTTTAATAACACTTTTAGAAAATACTGGCAGAATAAAGCGAAATTATTTAGAAAGCTATAAATTTACACCTTGATTAATTTTTAAGACAAAGCTACAAGTACAAGTAAGAACATTTTCAAAGTTAAAATACAACAGGAACAAAATTAAATTATACTTTGGGTCCATTTTTCGGGAGAAATGTTCTTTATATTTCCTACAACACACACGCAAAGTTTTATTTGTATGCAATGAACAGCGAGCATAACATAAATTAGTTTGCACGACATTGTTTGTGCTTAAGCATACTTCCCCGCTTAATACAAAAAGTATGTTCATATTCACAACTACTCATTGATCAACAAGTTATTCTTAAAAATACTTAATGCTGGTGAAGTCTGTGTTTCCAATTTTTGGGAAAGCATCTATACTACTGATTAAATACTCATTCTACCCAAATTTCATGAACAAAAAAAGTTGATAAAACGTATATTTTCGTATATATATATATATATATATATATATATATATATATATATATATATATAAAGTTTAATACATTTCAATAGTAAATATCTGAATTACTATTTCAGGAGTAAGAATAAGAAAATTCTGCCTTTGGTGGTGGAACAATCGTTGATGGAAAAGGTCGAATAACATAAAAGATAATTATAGTTGTTAAAATGTTAAACCTTTGTACCATCTCTGTAGTTATTCAATAACATAATATAAGATATACGTTTTCACATAATACATAAACCTTTAACATGCTCCGTGGTGTTATGGTTACCTTGTTAACTTCATATACCCAAGGTCGTAGGTTCAAATCCGGCGGAGAACGATGGATTTTTTCGGGAGTAAAAATCCTTATTATAGAGGCCAAGCTATTGCTGGTAATATAATTAATATTTATCAAACAAAAGGTTACATCTGTAACTTGTGGGTTGCTGACCAATGTGTGACTTCACTCGCACGTGAGATAAGAGAGATGTCCATCCGTTACTATCGGATACAATGTGATCGTGGTTCTTCCAGCCAGTATTGGTTTTGGGACTTCTCAAAGTATAACGATTAGTGCTGACCGGTCCTATAGGTGGGCTCGAACAGGAGCACCACGCATCAACCCCACTAGGCCACTTATAAATATTCCATAAATATTGCGACAGTATTTTAGCACGACGCATATATTACTAGTTTAATCATTAGTTTGTACATATTTAATATAAGATATACCTGCTCAGTGGAACGCAGAATCTTAGCTGTAGAAGCTCGCGTTGTATTCTTCAAGGCTACGTGCTTTGTTAAAAATAACAAGAATTTTAGAGCATTAGGGACAAAAGTAACAACCCTTGGGAGGAAGAAAGGTTCACCCCCTTATATTTTGGAAAGAGGGAATTTCCCATTGTAGAAAAAGGTTACGTGGGTAGAAAATAAAGAAAAATCCCCGACATTCACATGACAACGCTACTTTACGCGCCTTTTTCCAGCCAATCAAAAAGGAGGGCAAGACTCGGACCTTTTAGTATATAAATGATGTGCGTACAAGAAATCGGGCTCACAATATAGAAAACCGCGTATAAGAAATCGGACACACATGCAAATCCAGAGTATAAGAAATGTGACAAGACTGTCTCAGAAATCGCGCGGCGTCCAGTGTAGGAAATCGATGTGTTATAAGTTTATCTAACTGCCGTAAATGTTATACGGCCAGTGAAACTCAAGATTGCGGTGACGAGTGTAAAAATATAACTCAGTAAAAGTGGAACTAACACTTAAACAAAATTATGTAATCAAGTTTGCGATTGTTTACGTCGGAAGTCGCTCGCAGGGTTAGTTCCTCAATCCAACCACAGATCATCAATAAAAATAATCATCGGTGAAATTAAGTGAAATTTCTCTTTTATTTCTGTCTACCAAAAGTGTTACACACCTTTGTCATTCTTTCCCCCCTGAGCAAGAGACAACTCATGGTCTACAAGAACGAGTCTAGCCGGAGCAACAAAGGGAATCTTCACGAGCATTAAACCTCGACCAACTCCAAGTAGACTCACCTGATAGCGTCACATTGTCGCAACAATGGATACCAGCAATAAAACTGCATATTAGCATCCTAACGTGGCAACAATAAAACCACGACATATTGGTGCACCAACGTGACGCACAACAATAAAACGATGGCAATATTTTGGAACCCTCCCAAAGAAGATTTAATGACGAAAGCACTTTAGAACTGATCTTTTTGTGGTGCGTTTTATCAGATCACTTTCTTTTTATTTTAGATTGCATTAACTACGTGATCATATCGCGAAAGATCTACTAGAAAATACCTCATGGTTAGATACGTAGTGGAAATTTAGCCTTCTGTACCAAGTCATCTTTCTTTATCATGTGTCCATAGAGGACTTAGTGCCAGGCAGCTGTCTGTACCTCTGCTTCTACATGTGCCGAGAAAATAATATTGAGGTGCCGTCAAGGATACCTGCTCTCATTAGTTGTGAATAGATGGCCAGTATTCGCTTTTGCTGTTACCTATTGTTATTTTCATTCTTACTTTTACTGTTATTTTCAATTTGTTTTAGAGTAAGATGGAAATATCGTCGTGGTATTAATAATCTAATCTCGTATTTACCTTGGCAACTGGCGTAAATCATAAAAAAAAAAGCACCAAATTGTAGGCCCACGGGATTTGAAACCAAGACCACCCGAATGCGGGACATTCAACTCGGTCACTCTAAATCAATGACCATTCAATGTACTTTCCTTTCGCGTAGTTAAGCAGTAAATCCACTATTACTTTCTCTACACGTATTATGTACATAGTGTATAGAGACACCCAAAAATTCGATACCGAGATTTCACAGGAAATAAGGCATTTCTGGAAAAGATCCGTGTGTGTGCGTGTGTGTGTGTGTGTCTGTGTGTCTGTGGACAGCATAGCTCAAAATCGAAAAGACCGTTAAATACCAAACTTGGTATTTAAGTTGGTATCTTGCAAGGAGGCGAAACGAAGATTTTCAAGAAATTCTCACACCTCCAGCTACCCTTTACATGGGACTTTTTTCAAAAATTTTGGATTTCTCAAAAATGTTTCTAACGATTTGAATTAAACTATCTTATATTAAAGATATATACCTGACAAATAAAATGTATATCTTGAATTTTCTGGTAATAGCCTCTGAAGACTACTTTATTCTGGATGAATTTTACGGAATTCTGTATAACTGCTAAACCGTAAGAGAGAGACAAAAACTTACCAGACAAAAATGCAGAGCACATGAAAACACACAATTTATGTTACATTTTTTTTTTCGTGGAGTTGATCGTTTTTTAAATTTTCCTTGTTTTCTGCTTCAGCTTTGATAAACTTATACTTTTCTCATACAGGAATTTGTCAACTCGTATCCATACAAACAAAGGAACTGCAGTCACATCAACCAGCTTTTGACTATCACTTTAACCTAAGCTTCTCCCTTATTTCACTTCTACTAACAAGGAAGCAAGTAATAAGAGTATTTCTGCTATTTTGTTTTCTCGATGAGCATGAAGTAAATAGAAGTATTAGCTTTTTAACAATACTTTTTTTGCAGAGATGTAGAGAAAGTCATGTGGATGGAGAACATCAGATTTCTTTTTAATTTGAAAATATGTTAAGTACAACTCAGTGAAATAGTGTGGATTACAAAATTCCTTGTTGACGATAAAGGCCAGTGACCAGTGTTTCTTCTCACGCACTCAACGCACCATGCGGATGGTGATGAATGTATGGCGACTATGGCCGTTGACTCAAAAATTTCCTCCAAACAGGAAATGACGTAATAGCCTTCTCGCTGCCTGACCAGAGCAAGTTCTTGCATTCGATCCATGGGCTCAACACCCGCGTAAAGTAAAAATAGCAATAGAAAGAGAGGGAGATACACCCGGCTGCCCGTGGGTCAAGCCTTCTCCAGTAGTACAAGATACAGCAACATGTCGGTTATGTTCTTTGGGATGCTATTGTCACAGTCACATACACCATCCACATTCCGTTCCGATTAGGACCATTCAGATCTTTATATCTAAATTCCACCAATATGTGGGACCATAAAAAGAACTCTATGTCTCTGTTTACTTCATGCTAATCGAGGAAAACCTTGTAAGTAGAAGCGAAATAAGGGAGTACCATAAGTGAAACTGATAGTCAAAAGCTGGTTGCTATGTGACTGAAGTTCCTTTGTTTGTAAGCACAGAAGTTGACAAATTGTGTAGTACGTTTTTGTACATCTCTTACGGTTTAGCAATTATTCAAGATACCGTAAAATTCATCCAGAATAAAGAAGTCTTCAGAGGCTATTCCCAGGAATTTCAAGATAAACATGTTATTTGTAATGTAAATATCTTTAATATACGATATTTTAATCAAAATCGTTACAGCCATTTTTGAGAAAATCAACATTTTCGAAAAAATGTCCATGTAAAGGTAGTTGGGGGTGGGGGGATTTTCTTGAAAATCTTTGTGTCGCATCCCTGGAAGATACTATACTTAAATACCAAGCTTGGTATTTTACCGACTTTTTGTTTTTGAGCTATCGTGTTCACAGACACACGGACTCACGGACACACACACAAACACACACACAAACACACACACAAACACACACACAAACACACACACAAACACACACAAACACACACACAAACACACACACAAACACACACATATAAACACACACACAAACACACACACACACACGGACCTTTTACTGAAAATGCCTTTTTTTTTATACAGGGGACCCTAAAACATATATTTCCGGTGAAACCTCGGTATCGGATTTTTACTATGTACATAATACGTGTAGAGAAAGTAAAAATATGTTGTTTTCCATTCACATGACTTTCTCTACATCTCTGTAACAAATTATGATTAAAAAGCTTAATCATCTATCTACTTTATGATAATCGATATAAACTTTAGCAGAAATAATCTTATTACTTGCTTCCTTGTAAGTAGAAGGGAAATAAGGGAACTCACTGGGCTAAAACGACTGTAAAATCTTTTAAAAGCTGGTACCCATGTGGTTGAAAACCGTTTCTATGCAGCGCCAGGAGTTTACAATTTTCCGGGTGAGAACAGTTGAAGTGTTTTAAATGTGAAACAAATAACAAGAAATAACTCAGAAATTTTCAATTACTCGAGAAAACGTATATTACATAAATTGTGTGTTTAAGCATTTCTGTGTAGTCAGTTTTTGTCTATTTCTTACGGTTTACCGGTTATGCAAACTTCAGCAAAATTCATCCTAATAAAGATATCTACAGAAGCTATTCCCTGAAAATTCAAGACATACTCTTTATTTGTCATGTAAATATTTTTAATGTATGATATTTCAATCAAAATCGTTAGAGCCCATTTTTGAGAAAATTAAAATTTTCAAAAACTATCCATCTAAAGGGTAGTTTTGTTTTGGAGATTTTCATAAAAATCTTCGTGTCGCATTCTTGGAAGAACTTAAATACCAAGTTTGTTATTTAAAGGGATTTTCATTTTTAAAGCTAGTATGCTCATAGACAGACAGATAGACGGACAGACAGATAGACACACACATACACACACACGCACACACATACATTGATAGGCACACACGGGTATTTGCTGAAAATGCTTTTCTTGGATTCATGGGGTCTCCAACTTATATTTCCGATAAAATCTTTGTATCAAACTTTTGGGTACAATACAATACCTTCTCTATAGGCTATGTACATAGTACGTATAGAGAAAGTAAAAAAGAAGAATTTTACTTGTAAGAAGAAGACAAATAAGGGAATACATTAGACTAAAGTGATAGTCAAATGTTTTAAAAGCTGGTCGCTATGCTGATTAATTGAGGCTCGGTTCGTTTTGTATAGTCCAGTTTGAGAACATTTAGGTAGTTTAAAAATGAAATATCTCAAAAACTGTCAACTGTAGAAGAAAAACTTAAAGGGCATAAATTATGTGCTTTAACAAGATCTACATTTTTGTCTAATACTTATTTGTCAATCTCTTATGGTTTAACAGTCATACAAAATTCTGCAAATTCATCCATAAGAAAGAGGTCTTCAGAGGCTATTCCTAGTAAATTCAAAAGATGCGGTTTATTTGTGATGTAATTGATTCTTACTTGCGGTAATTTTATCAAAATCCTTAGAGACATTTCTGAGAAAAGCAACATTTTCAAATATTTTTCCATGTAAAAGATGGTTTTTGCTGGGTGGAGACTTTTTTTTTAAAAAAATCCAATGTTGCTTCCTTGGAAGATATTAAACATAAATACCAAGTTTGGGTTTTAACGGTCTTTTCGTCTTTGAGCTACGCTGTACACAGACACACACACGGAACTTTCTCTAAAATACTTTTTCTGGACTTAGGGGACGTCAAAGCATACTCTCCTAGTGAAATCTCGACATCGAATTTTTGGGTGTAATGCAATACTTCTCTAGTTGTGCACATTGTATGTACAGTCGTACTATGGAAAGTAATAATATGATTATATTTTGACACTAACTTGCAGTAAAACTGTAATTCTTTATGTAAATATTTTTAAGAATCTATCACGTGACTCATTTGTATTAGAATAATGAATTTCGATAGTTGAAACTAATATTGAAATAATTATATAAGCTAGAGTTTCGATACATGGAAAAATATAAGTAATGTGTAGAATAACAGGTATACATTTCAATAAGATACCTTACATGCTATGGATTTTCCAAATTTCACAGATGCAACATTTTAATGACTGTACTTCAGTTTTCACTAGAAGTCGGACTTAGTTTCGGTCTGGTTCGGGCTCTAGAATGGGTTATATTGTGTCACTCCAATTCTTTAGATGGCTTCCTTCGAAAATCAAGTAAAGCCAGTGGTCCCGTGTCGTAGATTTATATACTTTCAAGTCTTATAAAGAGTCTATGAGTGAAATTAAATGGTCTCGCCTAACATAGAATAGGCCGCTGAAAACTACAGCAGTTAAAGAGTGTCCATAAATTAAACTCAATTGTTTATTGTGATTATAATGATTATTATTATCATCATCATCGTCCCACAAAGATTGCTGCTTGCTGTGCAAAATGACTTATAAACGGATTTTCCCCCTCCTAATAGGGTCTGGTAAGAAATACACTTACGTCTTTGGTATCAACTGAGGAACCACTTTGCAGAAAAAGTGGCGGATGAGGCCCTGGAATCCGCATGTAGTAGACGGGATGTTGAAAACATACATTCGCCTCTATTACTGCACTCTGCCCAGGATATCCTGGAGGCGGAGTTTGCAGCTGCCGTGCTGTGGTAATGTTATTCGAAATTACCAAAGAGAACATTTATTTCTTATACTACTAATATGATGCGAGAATTGTTCTTTCCGGGCATGTCAACACCATCTTTATTTTCAACCCCGGCTCGGCTCGGCCCGACCCCAACGAACATGTTTCAAAGTAAGCCCAAAGGATTGATCCAAGCTAATGTTGATCTCTTTTGTACACACTCTTTAGAAGTGAGTAATTTGATGATAATTTAGGTGAATATTGGTACTATGGACCTTTGTTAATTCGAACTCAAAATAGACTAAAGAAATCGAATTATCAAAACCTAGAATTAATAAATATGCTCTTTAGTATAGAGAGTATACGTTCAATAAATAACTTGCAGTGCAACTCACCCAGTTAATTTTTAAGCAACTCAGCAGAAAAATTCACAAAAAATTATAGTAGAAAAAAATACAGTATACTCATAAAGTACTATACAAACAACCATAAAACAGACAAGTTTTCACTTTAAGAAATGTGTGATTTTAGTCCATTAATGGGCTGGGAAGGATGTGTGTTTGGTTTCAAGAGTTTAAACATAGCAGGTAAAGAAAAGTACACAGCCACCCTGTCAACTTAAATCTCACAGATCCTAGAAAGGCGGAAAATCGCAGATGAATTCTTGAGACTTGTAGCAGCTGAACAACTGAGACGTACAAACCACATTTCGACTTTTCTAGGATTCAGATTAGTTTTTTATAAAGAATAAAATAAATTATGACTTCAAATTATCCGATTCCCGGCCTCAAATATTCAAATCAAAGGTGAATTTTAATTATCTTGGTCCAGAGTTTCCGGTGTAGACCGCGTCTTAAGGCTAAAATCTGCCGACCAGACGCAGTTAGCCCTGAGGAAGCCTTATCATAAGATGGGCGAAACGTCGGCAGATTTTAGCCTTAAGACGCGGTCTACACCGGAAACTCTGGACCAAGATAATTTTAATATTGGCCGTGGAAGTTTACGAAAACATGTAAATTTTAATGTTATTTTAAACAGTAATTTCAAGGAGATTGTGCTTTTCTTCGAATTAAACAAAAATTAGAATTATCACATATCGAATTAACTTATTCTTTCTGTGCTGGTGTAAATTTCATGTTAATCTATTTCGCACGTTGTGAAGGAATGCTTCTGACTTGAGTAGTTGTAAATATTTACTTTGTTAGATGATGAAATCTAAGCAGATATATCTTTACCTGACGATGCTGCGGAGATTACATTAAAACTATGCATCTCTGCAAGATGAAATTAAAAACTTAGCAATCATCATGGGAAAGCGGAACTGGCTGTAGGACAATATTATTGATGTACAGCAGATTAACATCTACCTGAAAACGGAGGGCCCGATAAATAGCGTAAGAAAAGCGAATAGCTGACCTTCGACACCGATAGGCGGTTTCAATCTAACATGTTTCTCGTTGCGTCATTATAGAACGCCAAAACGTGAACTCTGTGAGTGTAGGTGGAATGAATAATCGAGAATTTAATGGCATTTTGCAAAAGGCAATCGATTGCCTCTAATAACATTCTATTGCTTTCCAGTATGCACGCTCATAGGCACTTTACAATGTATGTCTCTCTCTCCCTCTCTCTCTCTCTCTCTCTCTCTCTCTTGGTCTCGCTTGAAGTGTGTAAAGATATCTAAGTGAAATCCAAATTTAGAACAGAATTATAAAGTGGGAATAATCGTTGAAGTGTTTATATAAAATGTTTTATGCACACCACAAAAAATATATACTTTTAAAAATATGCAATGGTTATTTTGAATGGAGCGACAAATTTTAAAATCAAAATGAAAATTGAATTACTAGAGTCGGCTGATAAGTCCCGGTCCTCACGCAGATATGGCGCCACTAAGCCAGTTAGACGGTAGCATCGTATAATTTAACTTTAGGCTAGCTTGTATACAAGGTTACAGGTCAATAGTTGTTTAGTTTTCGAATGACAGCATTTTAAACAAGACAACTTTAGAGTTTTCACGAAAATGGAAAAACGAGCAGTGATTAAATACCTCCATTTGAAAGACTTAACCCCTAAAGAGATCAAGGAGGAAATGGACAGTACATTGAAAGACTCTGCCCCTCCATATTCAATGATTAAAAGGTGGGTTGCAGAGTTCAAAATGGGACGTACGAGTACTAGTGATGAGCCTCTCTCTGTAGAAGTGACAACTCCAGAGATCATTGAAAAAATTCTTCATTTAGTACTAGAAGACCACAGATTAAAGTTGTTTGAGAAAGTAGAGGCTATAAACATATCAAAAGAACGTGCAGGTAACATTTTAAGTAATATTTTGGACTTTCACAAAGTCTGTGCAAGATGGGTGCCGCGTTTGTTGACACCTGATCAAAAGTTGCAAAGAAAAACTGTTTCTGTTAAGAATGTGGAGCTCTACCATAAAAATCCCCGTGAATTTTTGAGACGGCTTATTACCATGGATGAGACTTGGATACATCACTACACTCCAGAAAGTAAATCACAGTCAAAACAGTGGATTGCGCCAGGTGTACCAACTCCAAAAAACGCAAATTCGATTTTGTCAGCTAACAAGGTTATGGCGAGTGTCTTCTGGGATGCACAGGAAACTATTTTTATAGATTACTTGGAAAATGGTAACAATATTACTGGTGATTACTACGCAAGCTTACCGCAACGTTTGAGTGATGAGGTGAAAAAAAAACTCCTCATTTGGGGGGGGGGGGAAGAAGAAAATCTTGTTTTATCATGACAATGCTCGGCCCATCGTTCAGTTATTGCAATGGGAAAAATGTACAAATTAAAGTTGGAATTGCTTGAAAATCCACCCTATTCGGCAGATCTAGCACCCAGGGACTACCACCTGTTCCCAAACCTCAAAAAGTTTCTTGGAGGAAGAAGATTTCAAAGCAACGAGGAGATCATTGATGCGGTAAACAGCTATTTTAAGGACCTTGATAATTCGCGCTACAGAGATGGTTTAATTAAATTAGAACACCAACATGACAAATGTATTAGCCTTCTGGAGATTATGTTGAGAAATAAAGCAAAGAAAAGTGTTTTAAATGCTGTTTTCATTGAGAGGCCCGTGTTTATCAGCCGACCCTAGTATAACCAATATTTATAGATGCCACAACCAGAATGTCCATGGTTCACTGATTGTTTTATAATGAACTAAAACATTAATGGATTTAATTTGTATTGCATATGAATGTTATATTGTTGATAAAGAGATAAAACAAACAAAAAGAAAACGTTCTTGTTAAAAGTACAAGTTTATGTAGCTCAAAAGTATGGCAATTCTGCAAAAACAAACACTTTTACTTTCTCTAGCACGCATGTAACACAATGTACTATTAACTAGAGAAGGTATTCTATTCCACCCAAAAGGCCCATAACGAGATGTCACCGGAGATGGGTGTTTTGAGTTCCCCTGTGTAGTACAATAAAACTTTTATAAAATGCTCCGTGTGTGCATGAGTGTGTTTTGATATGTGTATGTGTGTATGGAAAGCATAGCTCATAGAGACCATTAAATACCAAACTTCCATGGATGTGACACGATGATTTTCGAGAAAGTACCCCACTCCAATACGTGAAAAATGTTTGAAAACTTTTGTATTTCTCAAAAATGTCTCTAGCGATTTTAATTAATATACCTCATGTTAAGGATATTTACATGAGAAATAAAATATATATCTTACATTTCCTGGGAATAGCCTCTCAAGACCTCTTTATTCTGGACGAGTTTTGCTGAAAATTTTGCATAACTGGTAAATCATACCACATAAAAGATGTAATTTCGTTAAAACACATAATTTATCATATGTGGACTTGTCCGATTCAGAAATATTCCTCGTTATTGGCTGCAAATTAAAACTATGTAACTTTCCTCAAACAGGAAGTAACCTTCCTTGTTGTGCCAGTATTTTAAACCTAAAACAAATAACAAGGAATATTTTAGAAATAGACAATTCCACAAAAATGTATGCCAAATAAATTGTTTGTTTTATCGTGCTCTACATTTTTTACTTCTCTAGCCCCGTAAGTACAATTTACATAGGGATAGAGAAGTATTGTATTCCACCCAAAAATTCAATGTCAAGATTTCACCGGAAATACATGTTTTAGGACCCCCTGAGTCTAAAAAAAAAAAACATTTTCAGAAACAGATCCTTGTGTGTGCGTGTGCGTGTGTGTGTGTGTGCCTGTCTGTCTGTCTGTCTGTCTGTGTGTCTGTGGTCAGCACAGCTCAAAAACGAAAAGACGGTTATATACCATACTTGGTATTTAAGTTTGGTATCTTCCAAGGATGCGACACGAAAAAAATCCCCCACCCCTAACTACCCTTTACATGGAAAAATGTTCGAAAATTTTGTTTTTCTTGAAAATGGCTCTAACGATTTTGATAAAAATTATACATATTAAAGCCATTTCTATCGCAAATAAAATGAATATCTTGAATGTTCTGGGAATAGCTTCTAATGAACTGTTTATTCTGGATGAATTTTGCTTAATTTAGAATAACTAGCAAACCGTAAGAGATAGAAAAATACTTGCTATACAAAAACTTTAGATTTCGTTAAAATGCACAAGTTATGTCATATCATTATTTTCGTGGAACTTACCGTTTTAGAGGTGTTCCTTGTTATTAGTTTCAGTTGTGAAGTACTTATACTTTTCACAAACGGGAATGTTCGTTTTTCCTTTGTTCTACACCTGGCCAAGCAAAGAGGTGATTTGCAATGACAATCGCATAACGACAGCTTTTAAAACATTTTACTATCACATTAACCTGGTGCATTCCCTTAGTTCCAGTCTGCTTATAAGGAACTAAGTAACAAAATTCCGCTAATGTTTATCTCGATTAGCGTGGAGTTGAAAGAAGAATTATCTTTTGTAAGACGTTTGTTTGTAGAGTAGCTAGAGAAAGTCATGTGAGTGCAACACATCAGATTTTTGTATATTAAGTTGCTATTTTTTATAGTTTATCAGTTACGCAAACTTCAGCAAAATGCCCTCAGAATAAAGAGGTTTTTAGAGGCTATTCCTAGAAAATTCAAGATATATATTTTATTTGCAATTTAAATATTATTTCTTTAATCTTTAATGAAAATCGTTAGAGCCATTTTAGAGAAAATGAAAATTTTCGAAATTTTCTCCATGTAAAGGGTAGTTTGGGCTGTGGTGCTTTTAACTCAAAATTTTCGTATCGCATCCCTGGAAGATACTTAACTTAAATACTAAATTTGGTAATTTACCGACTTTTCGGTTTTGATTTATTGTGTTCACAGGCACACGGACACACTGACACAGGGACCTGTTTTCTGAAAATACTTTTTTTTTTTTTTTTTGGATACAGCGGACCCTAAAACGTCTGCTTCCAGTGAAATCTCGGTATCGAATATTTGGGTGGAACGCAATACCTTCTCTGTACACTATGCACATAGCACGTGTAGAGAAAGTAAAAAACCCATACCAAGTGTAACGTAAATATAGGAGCAGCAATAACTAAGACTGTTTCATGAAACGCTTGTTTCAAGTGCGGAGGATGGTCTTGAAATACTCCGCATATTTTCCTATAGATGGCTAATATTTAAAATAAGATTTTTTGATATATATCTGAACGTTCTGTTTTAGTTATGTTATTCACGGACAGATGCATGCATAGGAGGTTTCACCACGATAATCTGTGATAAATATCAATGCGGATCTATTTGCTGGAATGCAATAGGAGAGTATTGAAAAGTGTTCCATTCACATGACTTGCTCTACAATTCTGCAACAAATTTTTGTTAAAAAGCTTCTACTTCTATTTACTTCATGCTAAGTGAGAAACAATTAGCAGAAATAGACTTATTACTTGCTTCCATGTGACTAGAAGCGAAAAAAGGGAGTAGCATAGGTTAAAGTGATAGTCAAAAGCTGGTTGCTATGTGACTGTGGTTCCTTTGTTTGTATGGACAGGAGTTGACAAATTCCTGTATGTGAAAATTATGCTTTTCAAAGCTGAGACCAAAAACAATGAATATCTAAATAACGACGAACTCTACGAAAAAACGTGTATAACATAACACGTGCGTTTTAACGTGATCTACATTTTTTGTGTGTTACGTTTTTATCCATTAAGGTTATGCAAAATTCCGTTAAATGTATCCAGAATAAAGTAGTCTTTAGAGGTTATTCCCAGATAATTCAAGATATACATTTTATTTGTCGGGTATATCTTTAATATATGACATTTTAATCAAAATGTTACTGCCATTTTTGAGAAAATTCAAATTTTCGAAAAAATCCATGTAAGGGTAGCTGGGGGTGGGGGAATTTTCTTGTAAATCTTCGTGTCACATCCTTGTAAGACACAGATTGGTATTTAATGGTATTTTCGTTTTTGAGCTATGCCGACCACAGGCACACACAGACACACACATAGACACAGATACACACAGACACAGACAGACTCTCACACAGAGACATAGACAGACACACACTTTGTATTTAATGGTCTTTTCGTTTTTGAGCTATGCCGACCACAGGCACACACACACAGACACACACATAGACACAGATACACACAGACACAGACAGACTCTCACACAGAGACATAGACAGACACACACTTTGTATTTAATTGTCTTTTCGTTTTTGAGCTATGCTGACCACAAACACACACAGACCCAGATACACACAGGCACAGACAGACTTCACACAGAGACACAAACACACACAGACACACACAGAGGTAGACTTCACACAGAGACACAAACACATACACAGACACAGATAAACACAGACACAGACAGTCTCTCACAGAGACAGCCCCCCCACACACACACAGACATAGACAGACACGCACAGAGACACAAACACACACAAAGATACAGATACACACAGACACAGACAGACTCTCACACAGAGACATAGACAGAGACACACATAGACACACACTGACATAGACCCACACACAGACACACACAGAGACATAGACAGACACACACAGAGACACAAACACACACATAGACAGACACAGATACACACAGGCACAGACAGACTCTCACACAGAGACATAGACAGACACACACATAGACACACACAGACACACACAGAGACATAGACAGATACACACAGACATAGACAGACACACACAGACATAGACAGAGACACACAGAGACACAAACACACACACAGACAGAGATGACAGAGGTTGTGCGCTTTATTCAGAGGTTGTGCGCTTTATTTAAAGCTTACGCTGGCTTAAACGC
The DNA here is from genome assembly GCA_030762935.1 of Hymenopus coronatus. Lineage (NCBI taxonomy): Eukaryota > Metazoa > Arthropoda > Insecta > Mantodea > Hymenopodidae > Hymenopus > Hymenopus coronatus. Next base: position 25,170,269 of record CM060886.1, on the reverse strand, counting down.
ATGGGAGGACGTTACTGACAAACTGGAAAACCCAACTTACTATGCACGAAACGATCATCCGTTCAAAATTAAGGGTAGAAGATACAGTACCGACGTGGGAAAGTTCTCCTTTGTAAATAGAACCATAAAAGACTGGAATGAATTGCCTGGAGCAGCCTTTCGGAGTTGTCCCCTGTCTCTGAAGAAATTTAGGACAAATCTTGATTTTAATGTTGGATAATTTTTGTAAATATTCCTTAAATGAAATGCTTGAGATTTCATATTGTTGTAAATACAAATGTTAAATTGGTTGGTGATTCAAATTATGAAATTAATTAATCTGAATTGAGAGAAAAATTAATGTTTTCATATTTGTGTAAATAACCATTATATCTAGCTTACAAAGCCATAAACTGGCAGCTGTGATTTATTGTTTATATATCTTGTATACATATATAGCTTTGCCACCGGGTGATACCCATTTGCAGAGAAATAAATACATACATACATACACACAGACACAGACAGACTCTCACACAGAGACATAGACAGACACACATAGAGACACACAGACATAGACCCACACACAGACACACACAGACATAGACAGACACACAGGCAGACGCACACAGACACACACAGACCAAATACACACAGACAGAGACACACACAGACATACACAAGGACCTTCCAGAAATGCTTTTTTTTTTTTGGATTCAGGGAGACCCAAAACATGAATTTCCGGTGAAATCTCGGCATCAAAATTTTGGGTGGAATACAACACCTCTATATACTATATATATAGTACGTATATAGAAAGTAATAATTTATTTTAGGAAGCAACTAGAAATTGGGTAATGTTTCAGCTTTCAATATGGAGGTTGAGCCTCCCAGAAGCTAATCTGTGGTGAGGAGTGAGCGAGGTTGAACAGCTGTTTCAAAGATTAGTCAGACATCGTGACTCCAGAGCAGGAGATCTACTGCTACAAACAGAAAAGGATTTACAGATTACAAAAAGGACACAAAAGTACAGAAGAAGAGACGTAAAAATACATAAAACTAAACCTGGGGTGTTCTGGTGTGTAGGCACCAAATTCTGTTTAACATAATTTTATTTAAAAAAATCTGATGTGTTCCATTCACATGACTTTCTCTACATCTCTGCAACAAATTATTGTTAAAAAGCTTATGCTTCTATTTACTTCATGCTAATTGAGAAAAATTAGCAGAAGTAGTCTTATTACTTGCTTCCTTGTAAGTAGAAGCGAAATAAGGGAGTACCATAGCTTAAAGTGGTAGTCAAAAGCTGGTTGCTATATCACTTAAGCTCCTTTGTTTTATAGACTAACGCTGACAAATTCCTGTATGAGAAAAGTATAAGTTTTTTAAACCTGAAACTAAAAACAAGCAATATCTGGAAAATGATCAACCCCACGAAAAGAATGATATGACATAAATTGTATGTGTTAACGTGCTCTACAATTTTTGTGTGTTAAGTTTTTGTCCATGTCTTACATTTTAGCAGTTATACAAAGTTCTTTATAATTCATCCAGAATAAAGTAGTCTTTAGAGGCTATTCCCAGAAAATTAAAGATGTACATTTTATTTGTCAGGTAAATAACTTTAATACACGATACTTTAATCAAAACTGTTAGAGCCATTTTTGAGAAAATCAAACTTTTTTAAAAAAGTATCAGTAGTTAGGGATTTGGTATTTAACGGTCTTTTCGTTTTTGAACTATGCTGTCTACAGGCGCGCACACAGACACACACACACACACACACACACACTCACTCCACGCACACATACACGGACCTTTCCAAAACTTTTTTTTTTGGTATTCAGGGGGACCCAAAACATGTATTTCTAGTGAAATCTCGGTATCGAATTTTTGGGTGTATTACATTCATTACCTTCTCTATACACAATGTACGTAGTACGTGTAGAGAAAGTAAAAAGATTTGACTATCGCTCCAGCACACTCTTTGTTAAGGAACGTTTTTGCCGGTTAAACGATTCGCCAGATATTTGCTATTGCTATTGGTTAGAACATTTTCAAACTTTTGAAATGTTTAACTATTCCTAGTAGGTATAATAGTAAGAGGGGAAATACTGTGTTCCACACAAAAATTCGATGTCGAATGTCAATGGAAACATATTTCTTTTATCCGAGACCCCCACCTGTCCAAATTATAAAAACATTTGTGTGTGTGATTAAATAGTCAGATGTATTTATCAAATTTCGTTTTGATCTTCAATACCTTTCAAGGATGCGACACGAAGATTTTCAAAAATTATTATTTTCTCTCAAATGACTATGACTATTTTTAACATACCATGCCTTTAAGATTTCTCATAACAAAGAAGTTAAATGTTGCATTTTCTGAGAATAGTTTCTGAAGGATTCTTCATTCTCGATGATTTGAATAAATGACAATTTGTAGAAAACAAAACCTACTACATACAATTGTAGATGACATTTTAAGCAAACAATTTATGTTATATTTGTTATATGTATATACACACATATGTGTATGTGTCTTTTAGTTTATTTTTCCGAGATATTCCTTGTTATTGGTTCTCTACAACATACAAACAGGAAGAAAGATATAGTATTCCATAGGAAAATTGTAAATTGGTATTTCATGGTAATTTTAAAAATAAATAAATATCTGCGTGCGCCTGTGACATTATGACTCAAAAAAGAAAAAACGTATAAATACAGATATGCCATTTAAGTATAGTTTCAACGATTCGACAAAAAATATTGTAATTGGTTTGATTTTTACGTTCTCTATCCCCGTATGTACAATGTACATAGGGATAGGGAAGGATTGTATTCCACCCCAAAGATTTAACCAGAAATATATGTTTTGGGGTCCCCTGAATCCAAAAGACATTTTCATAAAAAGGTCCGTGTGTGTGTGTGTGTGTGTGTGTGTGTCCGTATGCCTGTGAACACGATAACTCATAAACGAAAAGTCGGTAAAATACCAAACTTTATATGATTAAAATATTGGTATTAAAGATTTTTACCTGACAAATAAAATGTATATCTAGATTTTTCTGGATAAATCTCTGAAGACTACTTTATTCTGGACCCATTTTACCGAATTTTGCACAACTGCTTCTCCGTAAGAGATGGACAAAAACTTACCATAGAAAAAATGTAGATCACTTTAAAACACATAATTTATGTAATATGCTGTTTTTTCGTTCAGTTGACCATTTCTGAGAAACTCCTTGTTATTTGTTTCAGCTTTAAAATATTTCTTTTTTTACACGGAAAGCTTTAAACGTATGCCCCTGCATAGAAACGGGTCTCATCCACGTGACAACCAGATTCTAAGAGATTTGACTATCGGTTTAGCCTAGTGTGTTCCGTCTGCTTACAAGGAAGCAAGTAATTAAGCCAATTTCTGCTAAAGTTTATCTGGATTTTCATGAAGTACATAGAAGACTATGCTTTCTAACAGTAATTTGTTACAACATGTAGAGAAGGTCATGTGAATGGAACACATGAGATTTTTCAGACTTCATGGATGGGGTACACTGCCTCGAATCCCTCCCGGGGCCAAAATATAGTGCTCAGGTTTAAACGCTTATCGATTCAGTTCCTCGACGTTATTTGTAAATTTGTAACAGTTCGAAACTCCATTATTTTTCCATAATCAGGGAAAAAATCTGAGGTGTTCCATTCACATGACTTTCTTTACATCTCTCAAACAAATTATTGTTAAAAAGCTAATGCTTCTATTTACTTAATGCTAATCGGGAAAAAATTAACAGAAATAGTCTTATTACTTGTTTCCTTGTAAGTAGAAGCCAAATAAGGGGGTATCATAGGTTAAGGTGATTATCAAAAGCTGGTTGCTATGTGACTGAAGTTCCTTTCTTTGTATGGACAGGAGTTGACAAATTCCTGTATGAGAAAAGTATAAGTTTTTAAAGCTGAAACCTTTAACAAGGAATATCCAAAAAACGATCAACTCCACGAAAAAAATGTATATGACATAAATTGTATGTTTTATCGTGATCTATATTTTTTGTGTAGTGCGTTTTTGTCTATCTCTTACGGTTTACCAATTATACAAAATTTAATAAAAATCATCCAGAATATAGAGGTCTTTAGAGGCTATTCCCAGAAAATTAAAAAAAAAATTGGCATCTTGAATGAAATAGATTTTAATCAAAATCATTTTTGAGAGGCTCAAAGTTTTCGAAAATTTTTCCATGCAAAGTGTAGTTGGGGGTGGGGAATTTTTGTTTTTGAAAATTTTCTTGTCGCATCCTTAGAAGATATCAAACAGTCTTTTTGTTTTTGAATTAAGCTGTACACAGACACAGACACACAGTTCCAGAAATGCTTTTTCTGGATTCAGGGGACACAAAACATGTATTTCCAGTGAAATCTCAGTATCGAATTCAATACCGTCTCTATACACTATGTACATAGTCCGTGTAGAGAAAACAAAAATGGCTTCCCATTTGAGGAAAGTAAGCTTTTGAGAATTAAAACCCATAACAAGGTATTTCACGGAAATGGTCTATCTCCACCAACAAAGGATTTGACATAAAATAACTTCTATACATAGTAGAAAACGTAAAAACAAATTTTTTACATTTACATGACTTTCTCTATTCTGCAATAAACTGTACTTACAGAAGGTTAATATTTTACTTTCTTTACTTAGTACATAGAGATTGAAGGTACCGCACTCCACCGAAAAATTCTACACCGGGATTTCACAAGAGTACAGTTTAGGGATCTATGTATCCGAAAAAAGCAGTTGTAGAGAAATATCCTTCGGTATTCTAGTGTCTGTAAGTCTGTGAACACGATAATCCAAAAACGAAAAGTCGGTAAAACGCCAAAATTTGTACTCCAGTTCAGCATATTTAAAGGGCGCAACACGAAGATATTTAGGAAAATCTCCCAACCCCATACTACTGTTTATATGGAAACATTTTTAATAAGTAGCTTTTCTCAAAATTTTTCTAACAATTTTGATTAAAACATTTTATATTAAGGATATTTACATGATATATAGAATATATATTTTCAATTTTCTGGGAATAATTTCTGAAGACCTCTTCATTCTGGATGGCAATTGCACAAATAGTAAACCGTTAGACAGAAATTTATATATATATATATTTCTTGGAGTTGACCATTTCCAAAATATTCTTTATTTGTTTCAGTTTTAAAATATTTAACATTTTCTCATATGTGAATTTCTCAAATACTGGTCAGGGAAACAAAGGAATGTCAATCACAAAGCAACCAACTGTTAAAAGATTTGACTATTGCTTTAGTCTTGTATATTCGCTAATTTACCCATTACTTACTATTTCTGCTAATGTTTACCTCGATTACTATGCAGTAGTTAGAATAAAAAGCTTTTTAACAGTAATTTGTTACAGGGATGCAGAGAAAGTCGTGTCAACGGAACATATCAGATTTCTTAATATCTGTGTTTCACTAATCGAGATAAACAGTAGCAGAAATTGTTTTATTACATATTTCCCTGTAGGATAAATGCTGGGCCTGTAGCTTAACTGGCAGAGCAGCTGTCAGCTGTGCGAAGAGTCCCGGGTTTGACTTCTGACGATGGTAGAGATTTTTCTATAGCCAGCTTTATTCCCGCTGATATGACCACTGCAGTTAAAGGTGGAGTATGTAAAGGACCAATAAGAGAATACCGACGCTAAAGTAGTCAAATCTTTTAAGAGCTGGTTGCTATATAATATAGAGAAATTCCTCATTGAAATTCTGTTCTCTTTGTATGGCCAGTATGAAAAAAGCGAATAATGAACTGCCATTTGAGAAATGTGTGTCAACATTTAAACCAAAATCAAAGAATATTTCGGGAATCGCTAACTTTACAAAAACAGAAAAAAGTGTATTTCATATAAAATGTGTGCTTTAACAAGTTCTTCATTTTGCATGTATTACTATTATATATTATTTTTACAGCTTACAAGTTATAGATAAGTCATCCAAAATGAATACAACTTCAGAGTCTATTCTCAGAAAATTCGAAATGTACATTTAATATCTTTAACATATGCTATTTTAATCTAAACTCTTTGTGTCATTTATAGGAAATTAACATTTTCGAAAACATTTAAATTAAATGGTAGTTTGGAATGCGGCGTTTTCTTGAAAATCTTCTTGTCGTATTCTTGGAAGTTGTTAACTTAAATATTAGTTTGGTATTTAAATGACTTTTCGACTTAGAGTTTTGCTGTTCACACGCACACACACACATACACACACATTTACACGCACACACACAGGCACATTTTTCTAAAAATGATGTTTTTTGTTGTGTTTTTTATTCAGAAGGCCTAATTTTTTTATGAAATCTCGACACCGAATTTCGGGTAGAATTTAACCCTGAAGTACATACTTTTTTGGCAGCTATTACTACAGACGGGGTGCGCGCGCACCCCACTAGGGAGCCACATCTGCAGCTTTTAAATAAAGTCATTAATACAAGTGAAAGGGAAATTAAGTTTAAGAAAGCCTGACTATAAATAATAGATTGACATAATAATAATAATAATATTTATGAAGTATTTACACGCCTAAAAGTGATATAACTGTTATAAAACATGCATAAAATTAAAATCCCACACCTGTGGTATATTGTCAGATTATCCACTGCTTATGTGGGCACAATCTTTAATCACTTAACATAATAGGCAGAAAAATATTCTTTGCCGCACCTTTATTTACTGGAATTCGCAGAACAATGTTTCTTGCTGCAGTATGCTCTTGACGTTTATAATATTCTTTATACCATTGGTGTCCATTCCTACCCAAAACTAACGCTAAATTTGTAAGTTGTTTTTCAGTTTCCTCATCACTGTTGTCTCCGGCACTCAAATCACTACCTTTATGTACAATTATATTATTCTCAGTTTCTGATGAAAACTCAAAATCACTGACTTATCTAATAACGCTGCTCGGATTTTACACTGAATGTGGAACTGTCCACTCTAAAAGTCATTTTGAACCACAAACGTATCACGTAAAGGTGAAAGCATGTAACAATAATCCCACAGCAACACAGAAATAAAAAACCTGGAAATCCTGTCCATTAACACATTCCTGCCATTACTAAACAACAGCGGTAATGTTTATTTCGTATTAGGAAAGTATCACGATGAACAGCATTTAGTGAAATATACAGGATGTTAATGAACTATACCGAAATATTTTCACAGAATATGTAGATTACTTAAATAAGTAATTTGAGATAGGAGACTTATGGCTTGTTTATTGAAATGTCGAAGTAACGGCAATAAGTTTGTAAAGTGCAGTACGCCATTGATTAATTTATCAATCATTCGAGAGCATAACACGAAAAACGAAGGGACATATTACAGGTACTCTCTAGCGTAGCGGCTTTGATACTGGCTTTCAAGTGAAAGATAGTTTCCGAGCTGGGATAGTTTCCATGATAGGTATGGAACTTGGGATAGCAGTTTCCCGCATTAAGCCACCAGAGCAGCTGAAGAAAACCCTCCAGAGTAATGAATGCTCAGTGTCACATTGTCTAGTGTTTAGTCCGCGACATTAAATCTTGAGAACGCTAGAAACGAGCTGCTAAAAATCGATATTTCTATACTTGGGCAGCAGCTTTCAAGACATTCTAAGCCATTTTTCAACCTGCTTTGCTTTAACACCGACTTGATCAGCACCTGATACTCACACGTTTAGCGCTATGTAGCTGCGTTATGTTTATCTGGGGACCATGCATCGCCCATCTCAAATTATTGATATCAGTTACGTGCACAAATTATTTCGGTGTAGTTCATTAACACCCTGTATATGAAAAGATATGAAAGGTTGAATACGCAACGTAAGTGTTCCAGGGTTAATCTCCTACTTACTATAACATTAAAGACAGTAAATTTTATTTGGAGTGAGTAGTTCTCAAAACATTTTTATTCATGAAATCTCAAAATGAATTTTCTTATTGGAATGCAATATTTTCTACGCTTAACTTAGTATATGTGACCATGTTTTCTGACGTAATTGCATTGTTATTAATACGCCAGTAATATCTATGGATATAACAAAATAATGGTAATCTAGGGTATGTAGATGAGATTTTGTATTCCACCCAAAAATTCAATGTCGAAATGGAAATACATGAATGAAAAAAAAAAAAAAAAAAAAAAGCATTTTCAGAAACAGGTCCGTGTGTGTGTGTCTGCTGCCTGTCTGTCTGTCTGTGTATGTGTCTGTGGACAGCATAGCTCAAGAACGAAAAGACGGTTAAATACCAAATTTGGTATTTACATTGGGTATCTTCCAAGGATGCGACACAATTTTCAAGAACATTTCCCACCTGTAGCTACCCTTTATATGGAAAAATGTTCGAAAAATGCTGTTTTCCTTAAACATGCCTCTAACGATTTTGATTAAAATAATACATATTAAAGCCACTTCTATTACAAATAAAATGTGTATCTTGAATTTCCTGGGAATAGCTTCTAAAGATCTGTGTATTCTGGATGAACTTTGCTTAACTTGACATAACTAATAAACCCTAAGAAATAGACAAAAACTTACTATACAAAAATGTAGATCTTGTTAAAATACACAAGTTATGTCATATACATTTTTTTTTTCGTTGAGCTTACCGCTTTCGAGGTATTCCTTGTTATAATTTCAATTGTGTAGTACTTATACTTTTCTCAGACGGAAGTGTCCGCTTTTCTTTTGTTCTACTCCTGGCCAAACAAACAAGCGATTTGCAATGACAATCGCATAACGACAGCTTTCAAAACATTTGACTATCACTTTAGCCTAGTGAATTCCCTTAATTCAATTCTACTTATAAGGAACTAAGTAATACAATTCTGGTAATGTTTATCTCGATTAGCATGGTGTTGAAGGAAGAATTATCTTTTGTAAGAAGTTTGTTTGTAGAGTAGATAAGTCATGTGAGTGTAACACATCAGATTTTTATTTTCGTGAAGAAATAAGCTTTTGTAGCTCTTTAGGTTAAAACGTTCTTTGTGCAACACACGGACGAGGAGACAAGCTTGACCCTGATTACTACTTTACAGTGGAACGTAATAAAGACGCCGTTTAGCAACGTCGTATATTCTTCTTTGAAGGGTGTAATCTGCCCCAAAGTTGTCAGGGGATTTATGGCTATACTGTGTCCATGTAGTTTACCTACATTTGATGCCTACAAATGTAGAAACACAATGACTGGAGGAGGCGGCTCCCATCGTCCTGCAAACCTCAGCTCAGTCCATAAAGTGAGATTCAAAACAAACTGTAGGTCTTTTGCAATTTGTGCTATTGGCAGAAACTCGGTTTGTCGTTTGAGGAACACCAAACAATGGTCCCACTCTGGGTAGGTCTGCTGGAGAAAAGGGTGACAGATTTATAGCCCTAAAAACTTCGCTTAAAGTCTTTCTTCATTTCGGTTGTTTGACAAGGCTTAGTACCCAAGTATATGTATAGTATAGCATCATATTTTATTCCTTAAATGTTCCATTTCTTTACTTTCACCTTGAAAACTCACATAATATGATATATTACATTATTTTTCAGAACATAACAACCCTCAGCGTGACTTTGAAGTTAGGGTTTAGGTAGTTACCCAAGTCTTCCATTTACTAGTCCCTTAAGTGGGAGGGATTCTCGATTTGCAAGCAGAGTCTTTGAAACAGAGATATTATTTCGTTTCCTCTCAGCCCTAGCATAGGTTCCTCTTTTGTTTGTCAATGGTTACTGCCATAGCAGGGTCTCGTGTTTTGGAGAGAACTATACACAAGAAGTATCCATTATTACTTTCTCTAGCACATATGTACAACTATGTACATAATAGCTAGACTAAGTATTGTATTCCACCCAAAATTTTGATATCACCTGGCATTTTTAGAAGAAGGTTCGTGTGTGTGTGTGCATGTGTGTGTCTGGACAGGATGGCTCAAAAACGAAAAGACCGTTAAATATATGTTTGATATTTACGAAGATGTCCAAGAAAATTACACTTTGCATGGAACATTTCTTGAAATTGTATATTTTCAAAAATGGTTCTAACGACTTTGATTAAAATTCCGTATATTAAGCATATTTACATTATAAATAACATGCATATTTTGAATTTTCTGGGAATGGACTCTGAAGACCTCTTTATTCTGGTTGAGTTTTGCAGAATTTTGCATGACTGTTAAAGTGTAAGACTTACAAGGTGTTAAGTACTTTCAGTTCCGAGCTTTATAATTTAACCAATCACTATGTCAGTCATATGTGTAAGACAATTAATTCTCAAATAAAACTTTGTTCGTAAATATTTTATCACATATAGCCTTTTTAAAAGGTTAGCCTAGCTTATATGTGTAATATTTAACATTATGCGGAACTTTTGAGAACGAAGACTAGAAGTGGATTCATAGGTTAGAATAAATTATAGTACACACAATATGGAAAGCGCTTCCAGAAAAAGTTGATTGTATATTGTGCTGAATTATAAGCCGTTAAGCAAGAGTTTATCATAGAGACCGAAGAGGAAAGGAGACATTGATATCGTTAGCAAAATTAGAAATAGCAACGTTTATAGTCTCCAAACGTAGAAGCTTTTTTACTTTATCTGCACGTACTGTGTACATATTGTGTAGAAAAGGTATTGTATTCCATCCAACAATTTGATACCAAGATTTCACCAGAAATACCTACATGTTTTGGGAGCCCTGAATAGAAAATAAAAAAAATTGATGTGTACCATTCACATGACTTTCTCTATATCTCTGCAACAAATTATTCTTAAAAAGCTTATACTACTATTTACTTCCTGCTAATCAGAAAAAAAAATAGTCTTATTACTTGCTTCCTTGTAAGTAGAACCGAAATAAGGGAGTACCATAGGTTAAAGTGATAGTCAAAAGCTGGTTGTTATGTCACTGAAGTTCCTTTGTTTGTATGGACAGCAGTTGAAAAAGTCCTGTATGAGAAAAGTATAAGTTTTTCATAGCAGAAACCAAAGACAAGGAATATCTCAAAAACGATAGACTCCATGAAAAAAGGACATGACATAAACTGTGTTTTTTAACGTGCTCTACATTTTTTGTGAGTAAGTTTTTGGCCATCTGTTTCGGTTTAGCAGTTATTCAAAATTCCGTAAAATTCGTCCAGATTAAAGTACTCTTCAGAAGCTATTCCAGAAAATTGAAGATATACATTTTATTTGTCAGGTAAATATCTTTAATATAGAACATTTTAATGAAAATCGTTAGAGCCATTTCTGAGAAATCAAAATTTACGAAAAAAGTTCCATGTAAAGGGTAGTTGAGGGTGGGGGGATTTTTCTCAAAATCTTCGCGTCGCATCCCTTCGTTTTTGAGTTATCGTGTTCATGGACACACACACGGACACAAACACACACACACACACACACACACACACACGGACACACACAAACGGAACTTTTTCTGAAAATACTTTTTTTTTTTTGGATCCAGGGGACCCTAAAATATATATTTCCGGTGAAATCTCGGTATCGAATTTTTTCGTGGAATACAATACCATCTCTATACACTATTACATATCACGTATAGAGAAAGTAAAAATATATTGGAAAAAGGTGCGTGCGTGTGTTTCTGTGGAAACCATAGCTCAACATTCAAACGTCCGTTAAATACCTACCAAACTTGGTTTTTTAGTTTGGTACCTTCCAAGGTTGCGACGTAAAGATTTTTCAAGAAAATTCCTCCATCCCCCCAACTACCTTTATATGGTAACATTTTCGAAAATTTTGATTTTCTCAACAATTGCCAATAACGATTTTAATTAAAACATCCTGTATTAAAATATCTACTTGATTAATAAAATGTATACCTAGAATTTTCTGGGAATAGCTTCTGAAGAATTCTTTCTTCTGGATGAATTTTACGCAATTTTGCGTAGTGGCAAACTGTAAGTGATAGACAAAAACTGACTGAGCAGAAAATTTAGAGCTCATTAAAACACACAATTTATATTCTATATATTTTTTTTTCGTGGAGTGGATTGTTTTTGAGGCATTACTTGTTATTGGTTTCAACTTTAAAAACACATACTTTTCTCATACAGGAAGTTATCAGCTCCTGTCCATACAAACAAAGGAACTTCAGTCACATAGCAACCAGTTTTTGATTAATACTTTAGCCTCTGCTTCTTCCCTATTTCCCTTCTACTTGCATGGAAGCAAGAATAAGATTAGTTCTGCTAATTTTTTCTCGATTAGCATGAACTAAAAAGAAAAAAAAATCTGATGTGTTGCATTCACATGACTTTCTCTATATATCTGTAAGTTATTATTGTTAATAAGTTTATCTTTTATTTATTTCATGCTAATCGAGAAAAATTAGCAGAAATAGTCTTATTCTTGCTTTATTGTAAGTAGATGCGAAATTAGGGAGTGCTATAAGTTAAAGTGAAAGCCAAAAGCTGGTTGCTATGTGACAGATGTTCCTTTGTTTGTATGGACAGGAGTTGAAAAATTCCTGTATGAGAAAAGTTTTTCAAAGCTGAAACCAAGAAAAAGGAATATCTCAAAAACGATCAAATCCACGAAAAAAATGTATATAACATAAATTGTGTGTTTTAACGTGCTCTACATTTTTTAGGGTTAAGTTCTTGTCCATCTCTTACGGTTTAGTAGCTATGAAAAATGCATCCAGAATAAAGTAGTCTTCAGAGACTATTCCCAGAAAATTCAAAATATACATTTTATCTGTCAGATGAATAACTTTAATATACGATGTGTTAATCAAAATCGTTAGAGGCATTTTTTAGAAAATCAAAATTTTCCAAAAAAAGTTCCATGTAAAGGGTAGTTTGGGGTGGGGGATTTTTCTCAAAATCTTCCTGTCGCATCCCTGGAACATAATAAACCTAAATACCAAGTTTGGTATTTTACCGACTTTTCGTTTTTGAGTTATAGTGTTCACAGACACACGGACACACTGACACATGGACTCACGGACACATTGACACACGGACACACGGACAGACGGACACACACACACATACACGGACCTTTTTCTGAAAATACATTTTTGGATACAGGGGACCCTAAAACATATATTTCCGGTGAAATCTCGGTATCGAATTTTTGGTGGAGTGCAATACCTTCTCTATACACTATGTACATAGTGAGTATGGAGAAAATAATAAGCGTTTTAACAAATTTGTCGCAGAGGTGTAGAGAAAGTGATGTGAATGGAACTTAGATTTTTTCACATACTTCTTGTTTACAAATTATATAGTTTGAAGTAAAAATAATCTGATGAGTTCCATTCACATGACTTTCTCTAGCTGTTCCATATACAAATTATTCTTACAAACGATTGCACTTTTATCTACATCATGTTATGCTAGATAATGCAGTCACTGTTTTCTTGATCCGAACCCGCGTCAAAATGTCCCACCAATGTGACCAATCCTGGCGTGGTTGTGCTCTGTCAGTATGATCGAGAACGTTCCAGAAATGGCAAACTGAGAAAGAGGTTAAAAAAAGGCAGCTGATGAATGGCGATAATTCAAAAGATGATGATTATCCCGGTCCTGCATTGTTATTATTGTTTTTCCATAGTTCATTAATGTTTGATATTTATTTGAAAGGAAGACCCTTATAACAGAAAGAGGCAACGCCTAAAGCCGGCTGTCGGAACAATGGACCTTAGAGAACACTGGTTCTGTTACTTTACACCCACCCATTCAGCTTTTTCTGAGCTCTGCAGGCTCCTAACAAACCGCCCAACGAGAATACCAAGCGAAAAACATTGGCAAATACTTTGGGATTTATTGCAAATGTTAATGAGAGGCGCGAGCATCGACACTTTCTTCTGACGAGGTGCTGGATTCTGCTTTTCATGCCTCGTCTTTTTGTTTTACTCGGCGTGAAAGAGTTCCTCATAACGACGTTCGACGTCTCCACCATGGGCTGAGCACATTTGTCCCGTTCAATCAAACCTCAACAAATGAGCAGCGTTTGTTCTCGCCGTGCGGTAGCTGCCCTAAGAATGGGGTAAACCACCAAGGGATAGTAGTGAAATAAATAATGTAAATTTAATACTTCTTTTGTTATTTAATAAATTAAATCTTTGTAAAATGTATGAGAAAATAATATTTCTTAAAAAGATAATGGAAGTAATATTGATGGCTTTACCCTCGATTCAAAAGCTTTATTTAATTGACGAAAGCATTAAATCCACCTGGGCCGCGCCGTTGTCGAGTGGTTAGACCACTTGCCTCTCACCTAGACGGCCCGTGTTCGATCCCAAGTGACCGCATGTGAGATTTGTGGTGGACAAAGCGGTGCTGGGGCGGGTTTTCTCCGGGTTCTCCGGTTTCCCCCGCCATCTCATTCCACCGGTGCTCCATCTTCATTCATGTATCATCAGTGTCACCGCCTGCGGTGCTATAAGTAGTTAAAGCGAGCGTTAAACACTGCAAAAAAAAAAAAAAATGAAATCCACTTTAACACCAAAAGAACAAGGAAGAATAGAATGATTGGAGTCAGACTGAAAAATTCAATTCCATAGCCGGGATTTAACCACATATCTCCCGGTCTCTACCGGCATATCGTGTAATTTCTCAACTGACTCGCATGTTTCCCTGTAAACCACAAGGTGATCTCAAATTATTTTGAGATGACGACCCCAATGGCGATTTACAATGTTGTAAGTACTTTAAGTCCCAGGGTTCATAGTATAGCCAACTATTATGGTCAATGGGTATCCAAGTAGCCATTGGGGTTGTGTTCTCAAAACAATTTTAGATCACCTTGTGGTTTACCGGGAAACATGCGAGTCAGTTGAGAAATTCAATGCTATTATTCTTGTCATGGTAGCTCAGTGGTAGAACAACCGGCTAGAGGCCCGGAGCTCCGTGAATCAAATCCCGCCTATGGCATTGAATTTTTCAGTTGGACTCTACTTACCCAACTCCTGTCCTACACATGGCTTGTGTGAAAAAACTATTAAATCAGGTTACGCCCACATTCATCGTATAATGATCTAGGCCTTTTATTTCTACACTGCTATTTATAGAAATGGAATGCTCAATACCGAGATATCATCGGTAATACAGATTTTGAGACTCTCAATACAACAAATGCACTTTTAGAAAAGTCCCACCTGTGTGTGAGTGTATTACCTAATAAGAAACGTCCGAAAAATACCAAACTTGGCACTAGGATTTGCATCTTCCGACATGCCGTACATCTTTTTATTGATGATTACCTTCATAATCATCAGTCTTTCAGACTTTCATAAATAAATTACTTCATTATTTTATCAATTAAAAAAAATTGCTCCATTAAAACCAATTTCCTTTATACTAACCAATAATTATTTCATTCAATTTATAAGGATTTCTTCCGCTCAACACAAAAAGTTTCTCGAAAATCCCTCCACTAGTTCTGATCTTTATACAAAGTGCACTGCGTTGCGTGACTTTCAAGTACACGGAAATTCGATCAGTGCAGTGGCGGTATATACGAGGGTCGGCTGATATGTCCCCGTGCTCTCAATGGAAACAGCATTTAAAAACTTTTTTTTTATTTCTCAACATAATATCCAGAAAGCTAATACATTTGTCATATCGGTGTTTTAATTTAATTAAACCATCTCTGTAGTGCAATTTATCAAGGTTCTAAAATAGCTGTTTACCGCATCAATGACCTCCTCGTTGCTGTGAAATCTTCGTTCTCCAAGACATGTTTTTTAGATTTGGGAACAGGTGGTAGTCACATGGGTACTAGATCTGGCGAATAGGGTGGATGTTCAAGCAATTCTAACTTTAGTTCGCACATTTTTCCTTTTACAATAACTGAACGTTGGGCTGGAGCATTGTCGTAATGAAACAAGATTTTTTTTCTGCCAAAAGAGGTCTTTTTCTTTTTTCACCTCATCACTCAAGCTTTGCAGTAAGCTTGCGTAGTAGTCACCAGCCATACTTTTACCATTTTCCGAATAATCAATAACATTAATTCCCTGTGCATCCCAGAAAACACTCGCCATAACCTTGTTAGCTGACAAAAATGACTATCCTGTTTGGAATTGGTTCCCCTGGCGCAATCCACTGTTTTGTCTGTGATTTACTTTCTGGAGTATAGTGATTTATCAAGTTTCATTTATGTAATAAGCCGTCTCAAAAATTCACTGGGATTTTTATGGTAGAGCTTCACATTCTTAACAGACACAATTTTTCTTTGCAGGTGTCAACAAATGCGGCATCCATCTTGCACAAATCTTGTGATAGCCCAAAACATTACTTAAATATTACCTGCACGTTCTTTTGATATGGTTACAGCCTCTTCTATCTCACACAACTTTAATCTGCGGTCTTCCAGTACTAAACAATGAATTTTTTCAATTATCTCTGGAGTTGTCACTTCTACAGGGCGTCCAGAGCGATGCTCGTCACTAGTGCTCATCCCATTTTAAACTCTGCAACCCATCTTTTAATAATTGAATATCAAGGGGCAGAGTCTTTTAATGAACTGACCATTTTCTTCTTGATTTCTTTAGGCGTAAGGAAGGGATGAATTGGATCGGTAAGGAAGGGATGAATTGAGTAATTGAGTAAAAATAAACAAAGGCCCTTCCTCGCTAAAAAAGAATTTTGCCCAAAATTCAAACGTTTAAGAATGACGTAACAACATTGGTTCTATTTATATACTTTTATTTATTTTTATACTCATAGATTCTATTTTATAGAAGGTCTTTCAAATGGAAGTATTTAATCACCTGTAACTATGGATACAAGTTAGTCTGGAGTTAAATTATACGATGCTACCGTATAACTGGCCTAGTGGCGCCATATCTGTGTGAGGCCGGGACTTATCAGCCAATCCTCGTACAAGATGCGTTTTAAATGAATAATTCACCGTTCATAGGTACTTATTTTAAGTAAATGGTTGGTAGAATATCTGCCTATTATAATGTCGCTTAAGTTAATAATCATATCTCTGATGTGAATTCCGTACCTATTTTAATAGATTTGGCAGTCGTGATTTAAATAATTGGAAAAAATTATTACAGTATTTTCTCTTGTTTCATAAGAGGATTAAATATCTAAACCTGTTCCGAGGCTAACAAAACTGCTCTCTCCACCTCATTGGGGTCGTCCTATGTCTCTTCGTCCAAATGGATTGTAAAACAATACTTGCCATCCTTCAAACGTGACCTTGCTATTTGCTCTGACAGCTTTTAATTACTTTCACAATGTTTTCTTCCTCTGATTCTACTCTCATATCTACATTATTACAGTATATAGTAATACAAGTTCCTAAACCTGAACAGTAACCATTATAATATGTCGTTCAAAAAGAATCGCGAGAATCGTGCTAGTCTCAACATGAATCGTTGTTCAAAAAGAATCGTATGAATCGAAAAGAATTGCATGAGTCGTGTCAACCATAGCAGGCATCATGGTTCAAAAAGAATCGCAGGTTTGAAGAATCGTGATCAGATATTGGGGTTTGCTTATACTTATACTTTTCATTCAGTATAATAAATATAATAAATCAGTATAATAAATTAAATATATTACATTTTACATTATAGATCAAAACAATTGCGGTTTCTGGAAATTGCTTGCTAAGTCCCATTCTTTCCTAAGGAAGCTTGCATAATTTTGTGTAACTAGTAAACGTTACGTGACAGAAGCGAGCTGCTTTCTCTACACGTACTATGTACATAGTGTATAGAGAAGGTATTGTATTGCACCCAAAAATTCGATACCGAGATTTCACCGTATCCAAAGAAAGTATTTTCAGAAAAAGTCCCGAGCATGTGTGTGTGTGTATGTGAGTGTGTCAGTGTGTGCGTGTGTTTGTGAACACGATATATCATAATCGAAAAATGGTAAAATAAAACACTTGGTATTTAAGTTTAATATTTTCCAGGAATACGACATGAAGATTTTGAGAAAAATCCCCCCATCCCAAACTACCCTTTGCATAGAAAAAAGTTCGAAAAATTTTATTTTCTCAAAAATTGCATTAACGATTTTGATTAAAATACCATATATTAAAGATAGCTATATAGCAAATAAAATGTGTATCTTGAATTTTTGGGGAATAGCCTCTACAGGCTTCTTTATTCTGAATGAATTTTGTTGAATTTGGGTAACTGGTAAACCGTAAGAGACAGACAAAACTTACTCTACCAAAAATGTAGATCACGTTAAAACACACAATTTCTATCATATAGATTTTTTTCGTGGAATTAACCATTTTTGAGATATTCCTTGAACTTTTCTCTCGCGGAAAGTTGTCAACTCCTGGCCCTGCATAGAAATGGATTTCATCCACATGGCAACCGGCTTTTAAAAGATTTGACTATCGTTTTAGTCTAGTGTGTTCCCTTATTTTCCTTCCAGTTACAATGAAACACGTAATTGAGACAATTTCTGCTAATGTTTATCTAGATTATCAGAAGAATATGTTCTTTAACAATAATTTGTTACAGCAATGTAAAAAAAGTCATGTGAATGGAACACATCAGATTTTTAAAAGAAACAATACATTTCAAATAAGCGTATGTGTCATTATTGATTTCTATATATCTTTTTATGTTGGTATGTATGTTTCAATTATATATCACTTGTAAAGTGCTGTCACTATTCTGTTACTTCTGGCAACGTCACAATAGAGTAATAGATTTGAAAGGAAGCATATATGAACTTTGATTCTTCTCTCTGTATGTTATTTGTTATGAAACTATTCCTCAAAGATTTACTTCGATTAATTCGAGTATAAAGTAGGTTGAAAAGTTGTAAAGTTGGTATGTCTTCCGTTGGAAGGGTTTGTAGTATACGACAATGGGCAAAGTAATAAATGTGAAATAATATTAATATTTTAAAATAATTTTATTTTTACCGTCTTTAAAATTTACGTAATTTTTTCCCTGAACTTTTGCTATTAAAGTAAACCTAATTATAAAGAAAATATCAGATGGTTGCTAATTTAATGATTTCAAAGTTACAACTTATAGGAAATAAGGCCCATACCTGCTTATTGTTAAAACATTAAGGGTGATGTACTACCTGAAGTTTATTAACTGAAAGAGCATTTTTCAATCTTATGGTGAACAAAATTACGGCCCACTTCTTAAAGTCGTTAAACGATAATTCTCTTGCTCTACACTTACTCCCAGCCAGATAAATATATTAAACTGAATATTTTTTTACTTTTTCTTCAATTTAAGTATAATACTGTTTATACTGCTACTTATAGTAAATAGAGGGATAATTGGAAAAATTCGATACCAAGATTTGCCGGAAATACCATATTGAGAACTTCCTGAAAAAAAAACAACAATTTTTTATAAAAATGCATTTATTATGCGAACATGCGTTTTTGTGCTTATAGGTATTTAATATGTTTTCATGGCAAGTGAAATCCACAACTTAAATTTTATGAGAATTGGTCGTGAAGTCCACTTAATTGTGAATCTTTTTACATTATTTTAAACCCAAGGAATAGACAACATCTTAAGACTTAACCCTACGACTTACACGTAGATGCCTAGCAGTATATCGAGGTAGAAAACACGTTACTATAAAATATGTAAATCTCGTTATTATGGACATTTTAGGTCAAAAATGTATTTGTGGAGCTATTTCCGCGTTAACCTAGCCATGTTTTTCATTCATTTTTAAACGCTCTTTCTCTTAACATCATTTAACCTGGTTGGCCTCATCGAGCGATGAATGAAATAGGTGAAATAATTCTCAAATGATCTCTAGAGCTATAGTTACTCGATATTCCCAGGATAAGGGTAAACCCTGAAAAAACATCTTATACGAAAACTCAACCTAAGTGAAATTCGAACTCGTAGCCTTTCCTTGTTATATTTAATTTAAAAGAAGTTATATTTTTCTTAAACGGGAGGTCATTCATTTTTTCTCATGATTAAAAAATAGCTGGAAATTTATTCATCACATAGCGATGGACTCTTTAAACATCTGACTACCGCTTAACTTGGTATTTCTATTAAATTATATGCGTTAATATAAATTGAAAGTTTCTCTGAATTAACAAGAAGCAGATACCAGTAGAAGAGTATAGCTTTTGTAAGAATAGTTTTTAGAAGTTTAGTGAAAGTATTATGAATGTAATTTATCAGCTTTTTAAAAGCACTCTAGCTATTCAGTTGCTTTTCGCGATATCACGGAAAGGGTACGGAAATTTAAGACCAAAGTCGGATGTTTTGAATATGGATATTTCTTTTTAGGTACAACGAAAATAAGGGGATACGTTAGGCTAAAGCTATGTTCACACCTTTTAAAACTGGTGTGATGACTTTGAAATTCGGTTCTCTTTGCATAGCCAGGAGGGAGAGTAAAAGAAAAACGATATGACGACCTCCCATTTGAGAACAGTATAGATAGTATAAAATAAATATCAAGGAATATCTCAGAAATGTTTTTTAAAAAATAATAATTGATGTATTTTGTTGAGATCTAAATTCATATGGTTTGTTTTTATCTATCTTCTACAGTTTACCCGTAATACTAAAGTAATCCAGAACGAATATTATTTCAGAGGCTATTCCCAGAAAAATCTTGTAAATGGCAGTTAGGGGGGGGGGTAGATTTTCTTGAAATTTTTCATGTTATACACTTGAACGATGTTTAAATATTAAGTTTTCTATTTAACAGAATTTCCATTTTTGAGTTATCCTGTTCACAGATATACACGCACCTTTTCTCTTTATTAAGTGTTTGTTTTTGGAATTCAAGGGATCCAAAACGTGTGATTAGATCAAATCTCGCTCTCGAGTTTTTGGGTGGAATGGAATACCTCCTCTTCCCACATCGGAAGTGGTAGAGAATGTAACAAAGTTGTGCAACTACAACGCATATTTTTTTATTTTCTCTACACGTACTTTGTACATAGTGTAGAAAAAAGGTATTGTAATGCACCCAAAAATTCGATACCGAGATTTCACCGAAAATACATGTTTTGGGTCCCCCTGAATCCAAAAAAAGCATTTCTGGAAAAAGGTTCGTGTGTGTGTGAACAGCATAGCTCAAAAACGAAAAGACCGTTAAATATCGAACTTGGTATTTAAGTTTGATATCTTGCAAGGATGCGACACGAAGATCTTCAAGAAAATCCCCCCACCCCCAACTACCACTTACATGGAACTTTTTTAAAAAATTTTGATTTTCTCAAAAATGGCTCTAACGATTTTGATTCAAACATCGTATATGTAAGATATTTACCTGACAAATAATATGTATATCTTGAACTTTCTGAGAATAGCCTCTGAAGACTGCTTTATTATGGATGAATTTGACGAAATGTTGTATAACTGCTAAACCGTAAGAGATAGACAAAATAACATAAAAACATTTAGAGCACATTAAAACACACAATTTATGTAATGTAATTTTTTTTTCGTGGAGTTGTTCGTATTTGAGATATCCCTTGTTTTTGGTTTCAGCTTTAAAAACGTATACTTTTCTCATACAGGAATTTTCAACTCCCTTATTTCGCTTCTACTTACAAAGAAGCAAATAATATATTTCTGCTGATATTTTCTCGATTTGCATGAAGTAAATAGAAGCATAAGTTTTTTTAACAGATATGTAGAGAAAGTCATGTGAATGGAACACATGAGATTTGTTGCTGTTATCATCTTACTCTTAATACCGTAAGCTCATATACTTCTCCTTTCTCTGTTTAACGTGCTCGAACATAGGACTTCCAAACCAGCGCCTAGGGTCAGAGGTTCTAGAACAAAGAGAAGCCGGATGGGTGAATTGTCGGAGGAGAGCGGAAGTGGATGATATGAAATGATGTGGAGAGTATGACAGGAAAGTTGGTTATGGAGCAGTTGGTGGAACCTGGATAAATCCTGCTGCCCAGACGCCGCTTTGTCCACCACAAATCCCACATGCTCCATGGGGTCGACCCGAGGGCACTAGAAGAGAGCCAAGCTGTCTACTGCTCAACCTCTGTGTTCACATGCATGCTGACATAAGTCAACCATGCCCTTGGCAAGACTCGAAGCAGCAGTTCCATAAACCACAAAGTTCCAGAGCTCAGCACTATAAGCAAAAATCTGATGTGTTCCATTCACATGACTTTCTCTGCAACAAAATATTGTTAAAAAGTTTATGCTTCTATATACTTCATACTAATCGAGAAAAAATCAGCAGAAACAGTCTTATTACTTGCTTCCTTGTAAGTAGAAGCGAAATAAGTGAGTAGCGTAGGTCAAAGTGATAGTCAAAAGCTGGTTGCTATGTGACTGACGTTCCTTTGAAAAAAGAGAAAAGTATAATTTTCTAAAACTGAAACAAATAACAAGGAATATTTAAAAAACGATCAACTCCACAAAAAAAAAAAAAAAAAAAAAAAAAAAAATGTGTATGACATAAATTGTGTATTTTAACGTGCTCTACATTTTTTGTATAGTAAGTTTTTATCTATCGCTTACGGTTTACTACTACGCAAAATTCAGCACAATTCATTCAGAATAAAGAGGTCTTCAGAGGCTATTCCCAGAAAATTCAATATATACATTTTATTTGCCATATAAATATCTTTAATATACGGTATTTTAATCAAAATTGTTAGAGCCATTTTTAAAGAAATCTAAATTGTAGCATACCTGGAAGATACAAAACTTAAATACCAAGTTTGGTATTTTACCGAGTTTTCGTTTTTGAGTTATCGTGTTTACAGACCACGGACACACTGACACACATATACACGGACCTTTTTCTGAAAATACTTTTCTTGGAAACAGGGGACCCTAAAACAGATATTTCCGGTGAAATCTCGGTATTGAAGTTTTTGGTAGAGTGCAATACCTTCTCTATGCACTATGTGCATAGTACGTGTAGAGAAAGTAATTCTGGTCATTGTGCTTGAAGGAAGGTAGGCTGTGATCTGTTCATTAATTGATGTCGGGTATTTCCTCGCGGGGTAAATGAATCCGAACGGAAGCAACAGTGCAATGCAGTACAGTGGCCGGTCAGCGGCTGCACGAGTTGGCTATCTCTGTTCCTAATGATATAGGAAACTGCTTATTATTATTGCCGGAGATGTGTAATTATCCGAAACAGGTGTCTGTGTGCGGGAGTGGCAGTCAGAACGTGCAGCACTTTATAACTAATCAGCGCAGCCTCTGGCGCCTGCTTTCGTCCGTTTAACTTGGCCACAGTACAATCAATCACATCTTTCCACTTTTTCTCTGTGAAGCATGAAGGATATGATAATTAACAGACATTGGTAATCCCTGCTCCCATTTCCTTTCTATTCCTTTAATATTCGCCGACAGTTCATGAGCACTTTTCTTTTGATAGTCTAAAATTCTTTACAACACGTCAGGTATTGAGACAGTACATGTATCACGGGTTTAAACGTTATCTAAAACGGATACATAAATTGTAACTAATATAAATGATACTAAAAGGGGACGCATGTACATTGAAAATGGCCAGGGAGGAAATATTATAAAACACTTTAAGAAGCCAAGGAGAAACAGTTGTCATGAGTTGACAAGCGACCCAGGTAGGATGGTACCGTTAAGGGAAGGACACTGAACTGAAGGGTTGGACATAACAAGGAGAACAGAATCAATTCTCTCGCTGGTGAAGAGACAACTTTGGCAGTAGGCATGGAACATCCCTGGAACTAAGATGTGATTTTTTGGGTCCGTGCTGGAGCCTTGTGATGGAATAGTGTTAATTTAATACGGATAAGAATACGAACGAAACACTGCACCAAATCTCTCCAAAGTAATAAGTAAAAAGTAATCTGATGTGTAGCATTCACATGACTTTCTCTATATCCCTGCAACAAATTATTGCTAAAAAGCTTATACTTCTATTTACTTCATGCTAATCAGAAAAAAATAGCAGAAATAGTCTTATTACTTGCTTCCTTGTAAGTAGAAGTGAAATAAGAGAGTGCCATAGGTAAAAGTAATAGTCAAACGATGGTTGCTATGTGACTGAAGTTTCTTTGTTTGTACAGACAGGAGTTAACAAATTCTTGTATGAGAAAAGTATAAGTATTTCGAAGGGGAAACTAATAACAAGGAATATCTTAAAAACGATTAACTCCACGAAAAAAATCTATATAAAGTATATTGTGAGTTTTAGTGTGCTCACATTTTCTGTATGGTAAGTTTTTGTCCATTTCTTACGGTTTAGCAGTTATGCAAAATTCGGCAAAATTCATCCAGATTAAATGGTACTTCAGAAGCTATTCCCAGAAAATTCAAGATATACATTTTATTCTGGGTGCAAATAGCTTTAATATACGTGACTTTAATCAAAACCGTTAGAGCCATTTTTAAGAAAATAAAAATTTTCGAAATTGTTTCCATGTAAACGGTAGTTTGTAGTGGGAGAATTTTCTTGAAATTCTTCGTGTCGCATCCTTGGAAGATACTATACTTAAATACAAGTTTGGTATTTAACGGCCTTTTCGTTTTTGAGCTATGTTGTCCACAGACAGACAGACACACACACACACGCACACACACACAGACCTTTGTCTAAAATCTCGGTATGGAATTTTTGGATGGAATACAATATTTCGTCTATACACTATGTACAAAGTACGTGTAGAGAAAGTAAAAATTATACATCCTTAACAAAAAGTCAACATTAAGTAGCTGCCTCAATAGAGAGAGATAAAGGATTTTTTACATTAAGCAAATTGGAATTTATACCATATCTTAATTGCTGTTTAAAAGATCATATCCGAAAACTGTGTACAGTAATGTACGCCTAGCTAATTCTTCAGTGAAGAGAAAGAAGCGGCATAACATGCAACCGATAATGAGCGCATTATAGTAACCTACTTTGTCATTTCATTTCCCAATAGAGAGGAAAGAGCTTCATTACCACTGATAAACGTCATTACAGGTATTAAATTGAACAGGGATATGTTGTTAACTAGGGTTTCACATAGATTAATGTGACACTGAGAGGTAGCGAGAGGTTAATGGTAACCTTCACGACCCACCCTTTAATCTTAATGCAATCTTAAATTAAACAAGTTATTGTAAACACATTATTGCTACAAAGATAGATAGTTCAGTGAATAGGTATTATAATTAATGTGAATGCAGGATTTTAATGTACGAGGGCCTTTTGTTTTTTCAACCTCCGATAGGCTATAAATAAAAGACAAGTTCATGGAAGACCCTTCCTTATTTGGTTACTAAAAGTTTTGTACACTTATGGTTACTTTTCAACATAATCACCGAAAAGGTTGAGATACTTATCGTACCTGTGCACAAGCTTTGTAATACCAGCTTTAAAAAATGTTGCCGCCAATGATTTCACATGAGCATTGGCGTTGTTTTGAAGATCTTCGTACTTTAAGACGTTGCGGAGAGCCATTCAAAACAAACGAAGAGGAATGCTGACTTCAGGAATTGTGTTGATCCATGACAACGCTCGTCCACTCACTGCTGCACAACCCATCGGCTCCTTGAACAATTTCAATGGGACATTTTCGATCATCCGCCGTACAGTCCTGACCTGGCACCCAGGGACTTTCATCTTTCCCTGAACTGAAGACTTGGCTAGAACTTTAAAACCAACGAAGATCTTCAAAACAAGGTCAATCCTCGTTTGATAAATGTCTCAATCTTTTCGGAGATTATGTTGATAAGTAACCATAAGTGTACAAAACTTTTAGTAATAAAATAACTGTTTTCTATGAACTTGTCTCTTATTTACAGCCTATCGGAGGTTGAAAAAAAAGAGACCCTCGTACATTAAAATCCGGTCGTCTCCTTAGCGCGGTGGTAGCGTTGCTACTTACCAAGCGGGAGACCTGGGTTCGATCCCCAGTACCGGCGTGGGAATTTTTCCCCCGCTGGGAGACCTGGCCCGGGGTGCACTCAGCCTCGTAAGGTCCCTGGGGGGCCAATTGAAGAGCTACTTGATGGAGAAGTAGCGGCTCCAGGTCATGAGGACCGCATTAACCGGCCGGGAGGGATTCGAGGCGCTGACCACGTCTCACCCTCCAATACTGCACCTCATCCATGACGTCTGTAGTGGACCGAGATGGGGGTCGCAGCGGCCGGGCGGTAGGCCAAGGTTCCCCGTGAGCTGTCGTGCCATGGAGTTACATTAAAATCCTGAATTCGCGTTAATTATAATACCTATTCACCGAACTATCTATCTTTGTAACAATAATGTGTTTACAATAAATTGTTTAATTTAAGATTGCATTAAGATTAAAGGGTGGGTCGTGAAGGTTACCATTAACCTCTCAATACCTCTCAGTGTCACATTAATCTATGTGAAATCCTAGTTAACAACATATCCTTGTTCAATTTAATACCTGTAGTGACGTTTATCGGTGGTAGTGAAACTGTTTCCTCTCTATTGGGAAATGAAATGACAAAGTGGGTTGTATGTTATGCCGTTTCTTTCTCTTCACTGAAGAATTAGCTAGGCGTACATTACCTGTATCCAGTTTTCGGATATGATCTTTTAAACAGTAATTAAGATATGGTATAAATTCCAGTTTGCTTAATGTAAAAACAATTTATCTCTCTCTCTATTGAGGCAGCCACTTAATGTTGACTTTTTGTTAAGGATTTATAATTTCTTATGTTTCTATTTACTGATATACAAGATAAACTTATTTAGTTTAATATGAAGTATAATTGATTTCCAAACGAAGGTCTAATAATTTAGAATAAATAATTGAATTTCAGCGTTTATATCTACAAGTTCATTATTCGAAATGTCTTGAACGCTTTGGCATGATTGAACCCAGAAACGGAGTTCCTGAGGCTATTTTTGGCTTCATTTGCGTTCATTAAATTGGAGTCTGCAAATCTTCAAAATGCTCTGATTGAGTTGAATTATTCAAAGATATTTTAGGATTCATAATGTTATTTGTTATTATATCTCTCAATCTTTAAAGATACCTTATAGCCTAGGAGATCCGAATCTTCTTGCTTCGCAACAGAATGTGTATTTTCATTACCATAATTTCTTTCATGCCCTGAAATCTAGAAGTCTGTTGTGTTCGGCCAGTTGAATGGGAAGTTCACCTAATAAAGTTTTAAAATATGAGTTTTCAATATTAATGGACAGTGCTGACATATAATTACAACGCAACATATGGGTTTTCGGTTCGTTCTATTTCGATCTTCGTTTTTAGTAACAAAGTTCCTCTAGTTCTACAAGTATTTGTAAGCATTAATTGTGTTTTCTTCCAGAGACAATTCTACACGTGAATGACATTTTTTATTCAGTGATTTTATATTCTAGTAGCTTTTAGCAATAAAATAATTGTTTTTTATGAAGTTGTATTTTATTTATAGCCTATCGGAGGTTGAAAAAAAAAGGCCCTTGTATTTGTTCTTTTCGTTACCAAGTCTCTCTCTAGGCTGTAAATGAACGTCAAACATCACTACTGGCCAGATGAGTTTTGTGGGCTTCTGTACGGACTTACTCAGCATTGCATTTTCAGTCTCATGTATCGCATTTGCTTACAGCATTTAAACAAATAACAGCACACAAGGGAAGTCGTATAAAACCAAGTAGTGGGGTAAAACAGGCTACAACCAATGCTTCCTAAAAGAAACGCTAACAATCACCGAAATGTTTATAAAACTCAGTTTGTCGTACTTGATCGAACTGTAGATAATTATTCATCGCAGAATTAAAGGAAACGACTTTCACAAAAAAAAAAAAAAAAAAAAAAAAAAATCTAATGCGTTACACTCACATAACTTTCTCTAGCTGCTCTGCAAACTTCTTATGAAAGATTATTCTCTTTCTACACAATGCTAATCAATATAAACACTTGCACAATGTTCTTATTACTTAGTTCCTTATAAGTAGAAGCGAATTAAAGGAATGTGCTATGCTAAAGTGATAGTCAAATATTTTAAGCTATCGTTATGCAAATTGCTTCTTTGCTTGGCCAGGAGTTGAATGAAAGAAAAATGGACACTTCCTGTCCGTCTGAGAAAAGTATAAGCACTTTACAATTGAAACCAATAACAAGGAATATCTCGAAAAGGTCACCTCCACAACAAAAACGTAAAGGACATAAATCGCGTGTTTTGACGAGATATATTCTTTTGTGTAGTACGGTTTTGTCTATCTCTTACGGTTTATTAGTTAAGCAAAATTCGGCAAAATTCATTCAGAATAAAGAGGTCTCCAGAGGCCATTCCCAGAAAATTTATTGTATACGTTTTATTTGTGATGTAGATATCTTTAATATTCGGCATTTTAATCTAAATCATTAGAGCCATTTTTTAGAAAATCAAAATTTTCGAAATTGTTTCCATGTAAAGGATAGTTTGTGTTGGGGGATTTTCTTGAAAATCTTCGTGTCGCATCCTTAGAAAATACCAAACCTAAATACCAAGTTTCGTATTTAACACACACACACACACACACACACACCCGCGCGTGGGCATACCTTTTTGTAAAAGTGGTTTTGTTTTGTTGTTTTTTTAAATAAGGGGGTCCTAAAACATATGTTTCCGGTGAAATCTCAATACCGAATTTTTTGGTGGAATAGAATACCTTCTCTTTACCTACACTATTCCATAGTACGTATAGAGAAAGTAAAAATGAGACACACAAATGATCTCGCTGCAACTATTTCAAACAGTTAAATTCCTATTTATTAACACTCTGTCCCTGCTAAGTAGGAAATGACCCGGATGCCCGCACATTGTCTTTCAAATGCAAAAAGTTTCACTCTCCTGTAATATCGAAAGAAAACAATGAGAGGAGGTCAAAGTGTGACATGATGGGCACTATCCTAAGGTGCAGCACATCACTGCAGAAGAAATATGGACTGTATGTGGTCTGAGAAAGCCACCGTTTCATTAGGGAGCGGCAGTACTGAGCCTGCTTTCACATGCCTCAAAAGAAATATATGGGCAACACACACATACTGACATTAAATACGTCCATAATGCTCACTAATAAGCATTAAATGCTGCTAACTTTGTAATTCTGCCAGAAATATATGTTAATTAAAGGTAGATACCCTACAGTTTCAACAATTGGGAAAAGGAAATGGAACCAAAACTTTGTATTATGTAATAAATATCCACAGCATTACCGACATTATCTGTGGTTAATGGAATGTAACTGCGGCCTGAAATAAGGGACCTGTCATGTCATGAAAGGGAGATAACTCAACCGCAGGTTTCAGCGATTATAAGTCTTAGAATTTCATATTCTCCTGCAGCAATTTTTAATTTCTCTAGCCCCGTATGTACAATGTACATAGGAATAGAGAAGTATTGTATTCCACCCAAAAATTCGATACCGAGATTTCACCGGAAATATGTGTTTTAGGGTCCCCTGTATCCAAAAAAAGCACTTTCACAAAAAGGTCCGTGTGTGTGTGTGTGTGTGTGTGTGTGTGTGTGTGTGTGTGTCCGTGTGTCCGTGTGTCTGTGAACACGATAACTCAAAAACGAAAAGTCGGTAAAGCACCAAACTCGGTATTTAAGTTTAGTATTTTCCAGGGATGCGACACGAAGATTTTGAGAAAAATCCCCCACCCCAAACTACCCTTTACATGGAACTTTTTTCGAACATTTTGATTCTCTTAAAAATTGCCTCAACGATTTGTATTAAAATATCATATATTAAAGTTATTTAGCTGACAAATGTGTATATCTGGAATTTTCTGGGAATAGCTTCTAAAGACCTGTTTATACTGGATGAATTTTGCTTAATTTGGCATAACTAGTAAACCGTGAGAGATAGACAAAAACTTACTATGCAAGAAATGTAGGTCTTGTTAAAATGCACAAGTTATGTCATATACATTTTTCTCGTGGAGCTTACCGTTTTCGAGGTATTCATTGTTATTAGTTTCAGTTGTGAAGTACTTACACTTTTCTCAGACGGGAGTGTGCGGTTTTCTTTTGTTCTACTCCTGGCCAAGAAAATGAGGGATTTGTAATGATAATCGCATAACGACAGATTTTAAAACATTTGACTATGGCTTTAGCCTAGTGTATTCCCTTATTTTTTCCTACTTATAAGGAACATAGTAATAAGAACATTGCGCTAATGAGTACCCCGATTAACAAGGTGCAGAAAGAAGAATAATCTTATGTATGAAGTTTGTAGAACAGCTAGAGAAAGTCATGTGAGTGTAACACATCAGATATTTAAATCAACAATATCTGTCAACCCTCATGGACTGTTTATATTAAAGCAAAGAAAAACTGCAAGTAATTTGGTCCGAGTCACTTTTTTGTAGTTGTTAGTGCATATTATTGTATTTTCATCTTGAACTACATGCATTTAAGGCCAAATATTATTTGTCAAAAAACAATTTCGGGTTTTTAGCAATTTTTCACCATAGTGTCGTCATAACTAGGTGTTTCTCGCCTAAAAATATGTTAGCAATGAAAAGGTTATGGAAAACGCACGATTTTCTTCTTGAAATAAAAGCAGCCAGAGATGCACTCTGTTGATATAACTGAGCAGTGTTGAGATGTGTAGTTGTAACCTAACCATAAATATTGAACAGAATACGTCCATAATTTAAAAAGTTAATTACTTCACTTGCCTAAGATGTATAACACTGCGCTTGCTGGCCCGTCATCGCGCAGTGCGTTAGTTTCGCGTCTTAGGGAATTTTGTTCTTTTCGTCAGTTGACATAATGTTGTAGAATGAGTTCTGCGCACAGCAGCGGGAAGCTTATGTCAGCTTCGCAGTGTTGAGGCGATAGTCAACAGAGGGACCAACAATATTAGTTAGTAACCTAAACCAAGCTGATTGCTGTAGCCGCTATCTGGTGTTTCCACAGGAAAGTCTGACATTGTTGACCTTAACCTACTTCAGATATTTTGTCAATAGAGCGTTATTTGAACTGTTTACAATGACTTTAAAATTGTGTCCCAGGGAAAAAATGGGATTAGCTGCTGAAGATATTCCTGCGATGATTTATTATAATTTTCAAAAAGGATTTTCCAGACGAGAGTACATTGATCAACTTACTACTACATTTGGCGATAAAACTCCATACTTTGCCACAACGCTGATATAAAGAGTTTAATCGTGACCGCCGTTCGCTCACTGACAAAATTCGCGTTCGTCGTGAAAAATCATTGATTCTGTATAAGAACCGAAAATGGAAGATCTTCATGTACAAACTGTGAGATAGGGGCAACCCTATGCGTTAGTTCCACCAACATATGTAAAGCATTGTATGATAATTTATCCGTGAAAAATGTTTGCTATCGTTGGATCGCAAATAATTCTCAAAAGGATGCTCGTGAAGATTAGTGCACATAAATGCTGAAGAAATATAAAAGTGGGGCTTCAAAAGACGTATTTAAGATTGTAACAGGTGACAAATCAGGCATATGAGCCGAAACTTAAACAACATTCAAGTATGGGTGCTTCAAGATGAATCAAATCCAACAAAACTTGCAGGTATTCGAAGCACTTCGAAAGAAATGGTCACCTGTTTTTTCAGAAAAGCTGATCGTGTAGCAACAGCGCCTTTAGAGGAACGTAAAACGGCCAATCCTTAATCGTGCACAGTCATTTGATTGCCAAAAGTCTTCGATGAAATAAGGAAAGCGTGCTGTTGGATCTTTCTTTATCAAGACAATGTGAGGGCTCGCACATCTCGTCTAACAACCGACTATTTGAACACTCAAAAAATGGAATTGATGACTCGTCCGTCGCACGGTCCTGATTTGGCAGCCCCATATCTGGTTCTTTTGTTCCCGAACATCAAGAATAAAATGCGTGCACAACAATTTTTATTGGCAGAAGAAGCCGTTGATGCGTTAAAAAACACGTTTTGAAGGTGTCGCAAGCAGACTGGAAAAATACATGACAAATGATTTGAACGCCTGCAAAAGTGATCATAAAGGATACAATTTTCGGAGCAATAAAGCAAATTTAAATGACAAATTGACGTTTTCTATTATTAACCTCAAAATATAATTAGCGCCCCTCGAATAACATTGTTGCATCTGCGTGGTCGGCTTCTTTTCATAGTTCGGCTGGCATTGTCTACATTGTTCGAAAATTTAACACCTGAAGAGCGGCAGCACTACCTCAAAACTTATGAATACCACACCTGAGTGTAATGGACACGTGCTACAATATTCGCTTTTCTGGAAATTTTTGGCCACTTCATCGACAGCTATAAAAGGAAGAGCTGCAAGCCAGG
Organism: Hymenopus coronatus; assembly: GCA_030762935.1. Taxonomy (NCBI): domain Eukaryota; kingdom Metazoa; phylum Arthropoda; class Insecta; order Mantodea; family Hymenopodidae; genus Hymenopus; species Hymenopus coronatus. Next base: position 25,138,089 of record CM060886.1, on the reverse strand, counting down.
CGATGTGTTTTCGACTGGAGTTCTGAACATGCTGTTGCGTGAGAGAGAGAGAGAGAGAGAGAGAGAGAGAGAGAGAGAGAGAGAGAGAAAGACAGAGAGAGAGCAGTCAAGTGTCTACGCTGAAGCCATAGGTAAAAAAAAGCTGATAGTTCCATTCATATGACTTTCTATACCTTTTGTGCAAATAAATTATTCTTACAAAAGAGCACCTATTCTTTTATCTACGTCATGTTGATCAAAATAAATATAAACAGAATTTATCTTATTGCTTACTTCCTTCCAAGCAGATGAGAAATAAGAGAATATACTAGGCTAAAGCGATAGTCGATTCTTTTAAAAGCTGGTGGGTATGTAAACAGTTTGATTTAATTTGCTAGTAAAACAAAAGAAAAATGAAATAAAAGGTGACCCCATTTGAGTAGATGCGCAGTTTAATATTTATACTAATAACTAGGAATATCTCGGAAACAGTCAACAAAAATGTATATGGCATAAATGGTGTGTTTTAACGAGCTCTACAGTTTTGGTTTAGTAAATTTTTGTCAATTTCATAAGATTTTCTAGTTAGGCAAGATTCACCTATAGTGAACAGCTCTTTAAAAGCTATTCCTAGAAAATTCAACATATACGTTTTATTTGAACATAAATATGTTTATATTCAGTATTTTAATCAAAATAATTTTGAAAATGTTCAAAACATTTTCCACGTAAAGGTTAGTTTAAGGTGAGGGGATTTGCTTGAAAATCTTCGTGGATGATACCAAACTTAAATACCAAGTTTGGTATTTAACGATCTTTTCGTTTTGAGCTATGCTGTCCACAGACCCACACACATACACACGCGGACCTTTTTCTAAACATGTTTTCTTTGGTTTCATTTATGAGGTCAGGGGACCTCAAAACATCATTTCCTGTGAAATATCGACATCGAAACTTTGAGTGGCATACATTACCCTCTCTATACCCTAGATAGTACGCGCAGAGAAAGTAAAAATGTACTGCAGAATTGTTGTGAAAGTGTCGGAATAAGTGTTCCTTTGTAACCAGATTTGAGTAATAAGGAGCTTTTTGTTACTATTCGTTGTACAATGAAAACGAAGCTTATGTGAATGTACCCATGAGTACAAACAATGCAGTCAGCGACGCTCACAGTTTTCGCAAAAGGCTCCTTTGCGGAGCCACATTTACTGAAAATTTTCTCTGTGACATTAAGGCACAACATTTCAGGTTACTAGAAAATGTATTTTGTATTTATTATGTTTGTCTGTGTATAATAAATTATATGATGATGATAATAATAAGAATAATAATTTTCTAACTTGTATGAAAAAGTAGATATACATTAACATACTGAATACATTAACAAACTAAATACTGCTATCCAGTTTTATAAAACACACCTTAAGTTTTGCTGCATTAACCTGATTTGAATGTAGGTTTTCAACCAGGGGTTTAAATTAATGTTTCTTTCTAATATTCACTCTCATTCGAGGGTTAAATTTTAACGTAATTTTCGGCTTTTCTGTGGTGCATAATTCATGTAACATACTTAAGATTTTGGAAGCATTTATTATCCCTACTACACAGTGTGAGGCCGTTTACGATATTATTTTACCCATGAATGCCAGTCATGTGCAATAATAATTTTAGAAGAAACAAAGGCATTTGCTTTACGAACATTTCCATCAATTTTGAAAACTCCTCATAATCAATTCACTGTTCTTTCCACACTGGTCATGTGCAGAGTCTAGCTGAAAAATGCTATTCCTTAACTGGAATTTGAACCAGAATCTGCTAGTTTCCACCTGGTTGCTCTAACCATTGAGCTGCCACTGTCTTTGAACTAAACTTCATGCAGTTCAATCTGTATTATGGAGAATCTAAAGAAGGCTACAAAGGAAGTAACGTTTGCATTTTCGCCGAAAGCCTGTGCTAAAGGAATTGCAAGTTATCAAATAACATCTGGAACAACCTGATAAATCTTATGAAATTGGCTAAACAAAACAATGTTAACCTTGTTTGATTACCTGAAAATAAGAAAAACAAATCAGATATCCTGGCAAGAAAAAGATGTACTCAAGCTTTTATTGGACCTAGAGCAGTTTTTGGCTTACTTAAACTCTGTTCGAAGAACCATCGTTGAATGGATTAAGCATAACCATCAATTGTGGTGGGTTAAGTCATAGGAATACAAACACAGTAACAGAACCATGATGATGATGATGATGATGATGATGATAATGATGATGAGCAGTAGAATCTTCAATTACTGAAGATGTATTTAATCTCAAGATCTGATAACCAGATCTTTGATTGGACACTGTACATTACGAAAATAAAGGCATATTTAGAGAGTAGCTGAAATGCAACAAAGACACGCTCATAAAACCTTCCAATCCAGAAAGGATTGATATTTAGTTTCATTTTTAGTTGTTTTGGCGGGAATAACAAAAAGTGCTCATATGTAGAAAATATATAAATATATTTAAGTTTCTAAAAGAAATATCTTTTAAAATCGTATATCCATAGAATAAAACTCGGCTATAATTTGGCTTGCAGTTCATTTTGGAAAAAGAGATAACTTTTTGGGGCTGACAAAACCAAATGATAATTTCCCTAAAAAAAAACAAAAATAATAAATTAATTAAATAATAAATGAATAAACTATTGTCCCTAATTAAAGTGTGAGGACTATTTAACAAAAATAATAGTGATAGTTTAACAAACCGTTAAGAGCAATTTCAACCCACCAGTAGTTAAATCAGCCCTTGCACTCTCACGACTCCTAAAACTGCATACTGAAATTATTTCTTCGAACATTTATCATTAACAGAAAGTGACATAAAGGTAAGCTTTTTAGAAGCCTTTAAATCCTAAAAGCATTTGGATAGGTGCATCAGACTGAAAAATGCAATGCCGGCATGTTGCTATGGTAGCTTAGTGGAAGGGCAACCGGCTAGAGACTGGGAGATCCATGGTTCAAATCGCGGCTATGGCATTGAGCTTTTCAGTATGACTCTACCTATCCAACTCCTGTCCTACACACGGTTCCGTGAGAAAACAATTAAAATTATCACAATTGTTCATAATAGTTGGCTATAATAATTTGAGATCACCTTGTGGCTTACTGGGAAACATGCGAGTTAGTTGAATAATTCAATGCTATGCCGGCATGTTGCCATGGTAGCTCAGTGGTGGAGCAACCAGCTAGAGACAGGGAGATCTGCGGTTCAAATCCCGGACTATCCAATTCCTGTCCTATACACGGTTTCTGTGAGAAAACAAAGTTATCTGAATAGCTTTTACTTATCTAATAGAATATATTACTGTATCACAAACTAATATTTAATTAGAGATAACAGTATTGAGTATGCGAGTGAATAAGATTCAGAGGGATTGAGAAGGAAGATTTTCTAATTAATTACAATTGCATAATTTTATGGTGCTAAGGATAAGCTGCAATAGCGCTGTTTATGATAATTGGGAGGATAATAGAGGCGAGTTTAACTAAGCACCATTCCCATGTTTTATATGGACACATTTTGCATAACGTGTAATATTAGAACAACAAAATAGCGACGACCGGTTTTGCTTAGCTATTCCAATAAGCGGTTTGCTTTAACGTCTTCATTACGTTGGAGTAATAATTTATTTTCAACCAACATGTGTGTGTTACATAAGCATCTTTAACTTGATAACCTGTTTTAACGGAATAAACATAAATAATACTCTACCCACACCAGGATTTCCCACTGGATGCGATCACTTTCGAATTCAATCAGGCCTGCGGTTTATTATAGATTTCTTTGGAATCCCTTCCTCTTGCTCTGCGTAAGAATTGAGATTGACGGTTACCTTTAAAGTTAACGGATATATCGCCAGCGAAGGACTGCGGAGTTTTTATGTGTAATATTAAATATTTCATCCGGTTGTGTTCACCTAATTAAGCTCTTTTCGTAAACTTACTGGCACTGCTTCAGAAGTAATACCTCAGACTCCCATGGAATAATACCAATAATTAAAACACCTTAAAGATTTGTTCTAAAAATATCTTGTGTAAATTCAAAATCTTCTCGGGCTTCTAGCCAGGTAAAAATTTGGCTTGACACCAACGTTTCGAAGAAGTGCATCTTCCTCGTCTTCAGGGTGAACTGATGGTTTGAGCTTGCGGAGACTGGTATTTATAAGAGCTGGGATGAAGCTAACATCTGATTGGTTCGCGTGATCAAAATTCTTATTTTATATCTTGTGTACTTTGTAGCATACGACTTTTCGTTTTTGAGCTGTGTTGCCCACAGACACACACAGGGATATGTATATTTTTTTTACTTTCTCTCACGTACTATGTACATAGTTTATAGAGAAGGTATTGCATTCCACCCAAAAATTAGATACCGAGATTTCATCGGAAATACATGTTTTGGGTCCCCCGGAACCCAAAAAAAAATGTATTTTTCGAAAAAGACCCGTGCGTGTGCATGTGGACAGCATAGCTCAAAAACGAAAAGACCGTTAAGGATGCGGCAGGCAGATTTTTAAGAAAATTCCCCCCACCCCCAATTACCCATTACTTCGCACTTTTTTCGAAAATTTTGATTTTCTCAAAAATGGCGTTAACAAGTTTGATTAAAATATCGTATATTAAAGATATTTACCTGACAAATAAAATATATATCTTGAATTTTCTAGGAATAGCCTCTAAAGACTATTTTATTCTGGATGAATTTTACGGAATGTTGCATAACTACTAAACCGTAAGAGATGGACAAAAACTTACCACACAAAAAATGTATAGCACATTAAAACACACAATTTAAGGTTTATATATATATATATATATATATATATATATATATATATATATACAAAGGAACTTCAGTCACATAGCAACCAGCTTTTGACTATCACTTTAGTACTTCCTTATTTCGCTTCTAGTTACAAGAAGGCAAGTAATAAGACTATTTCTGCTAATTTTGTCTCAATTAGAATAACGTAGGTCGTCTCCTTAGCGCGGTGGTAGCGTTGCTGCTTACCAAGCGGGAGACCTGGGTTCGATCCCCAGTACCAGCGTGGGGATTTTCCCCCGCTGGGAGACCTGGCCCGGGGTGCACTCAGCCTCGTAAGGTCCCTGGGGGGCCAATTGAGGAGCTACTTGATGGAGAAGTAGCGGCTCCAGGTCATGAGGACCGCATTAACCGGCCGGGGGGACTCGAGGCGCTGACCACGTCTCACCCTCCAATACTGCACCCCATCCATGGCGTCTGTAGTGGACCGAGATGGGGGACGCAGCGGCCGGGCGGTAGGCCAAGGTTCCCCGTGAGCTGTCGTGCCATGGAGTTAGAATAACGTAATAGAAGCATAAGCTTTTAATAAAAATTTGTTGCAGAGATGTAGAGAAAGTCATGTGAATGGAACACATCGGATTCTATATCACTGAATGCCGGAACTTTGACAGCACACTCAAGAATAGCACACCTCCATTTTGACTTAATGTCACCACAAACTGGTGAAGTGTTTCCAGCCAACAATGTTCAGATTTTAATTCTACTATGTTATTCACTTCCTGATCACTAAAAGCATTGTTGGCTTTTTTAAAGGATCTTGTGCCAGAAATGTTTCCTTACTTTGTGAACCTAAATATGACAAAGGAGTCTCTGATTTAATTTCTGTTTTGATTGTCAAGTCGCAACCATCATTAATAAGAACAGAACCACCATTTGGCATTACTGTAATACTCTTGGTTAAGAATTCTCTGTCATTCTGTGTCTGAGAAAGGATCCTCTGCTTTAATTATTACTTTGACGTCTATTTCACAACTGTTGCTTCAGCTGTTGTTGATCTTAACCTAACTAACATGTCTTCCCCCTATTAACGCCATTGCCAAATTCCACTGAGCATAAACCAAAAATGAACATTTACAACATAGAGGTAGAATATTAATTAGAAAAATCTGATGTGTTCCATTCGCATGACTTTCTCTACATCTCTACAGTAAATGATTGTTAAGAAGCTTATGCTTCTATTTACTTCATGCTAATCAAGAAAAAATCAGCAGAAGTAATCTTATTACTTGCTTCCTAGTAAGTAGAAGCGAAATAAGAGAGTACCATAGGTTAAATTGATAGTCAAAGCTGGTTGCTATGTGACTGAAGTTCCTTTGTTTGTATGGACAGGAGTTGAAAAATTCCTGTATGAGAAAAGTATAAGTTTTTAAAAGCTGAAACCAAAAACAATGGATATCTCAAAAATGATCAACTCCACGAAAAAAATGTATACAACATAACTTGTGTGTTTTAGCGTGCTCTACATTTTTTGTGTGGTAAGTTTTTGTTCATCTCTTACGGTTTAAAAGTTATACAAAATTCCGTAAAATTCACCCAGAATAAAGTAGTCTTCAGAGGCTATTCCCAAACAATTCAAGATATACATTTTATTTGCAGGTAAATATGTTTAATATGTGATATTTTAATTAAAATCGTTAGATTCATTTTTGAGAAAATAACATTTTCGAAAAAAAGTTTCATGTAAAGGGTAATTGGGTGTGGGAGAATTTTCTTGAAAATCTTCTTGTCGCATTTTTCTAAGATACCAAAATTAAATACCCAGTTTGGTATTCAACGGTCGTTTCGTTTTTTGAACTATGCTATCCACAGACACACAAACACACACACACACACGCACACAGACACGGCTTTTTTTTTTCCAAAAATTCCTTTTTTGGATTCAAGAGGACCCAAAACATGTATTTCCGGTTAAATCTCGGTATCGAATTTTTGGGTGGAATGCAATATCTTCTCTATACTCTATGTATGCGTAGAGAAAGTAAAAAGCTGTTGGTGCTAATCCAACATTCTGTTCATAAGACACCATATTGAACGTATAGATTCCGTCATATTTTAATGTATCATAAAATGCTTACTTTTTACCCTCTCTAGCCCCATATGCACAATGTACATAGGGATAGAGAAGTACTGTATTCCCCCTGCATCCAAAAAAACATTTTCAGAAAAAGGTCCGTGTGTGTGCGTCCGTGTGTCTGTGAATACGATAACCCAAAAACGTAAAGTAGCTTAATTACCAAACTTGGTATTTAAGTTTTGTATCTTCCAGGGATGTGACACGAAGATTTTGAGAAAAATCCCCCCACCCCAAACTACCCTTTACATAGAACTTTTTTTCGAAAATATTAATTTTCTTAAAAATGGCTCTAACGATTTTGATTAAAATATCATATATTAAAGATATTTGCCTAGCAAATAAAATGTATATCTTGAATTTTCTGGGAATAGCTTTTGAAGACCTGTTTATTCTGGATGAATTTTGCTTAATTTGGCATAACTATTAAACTGTAGGAGATAGACAAAAATTTACTATACAAAAAATTTAGGTCTTCTTATAATACACAAGTCATGTCATATACATATTTCTCGTGGAGCTTACCGTTTTCGAGGTATTCATTGTTATTAGCTTCAGTTGTGAAATACTTATACTTTTCTCAGACGGGAGTGTCCGTTTTTCTTTTGTTCTACTCCTGGCCAAGAAAAGAAGCGATTTGTAATGACAATTGCATAACGACAGCTTTTGAATCTTTTGACTATTGGTTTAGCCTAGTGTATTCCCTTATTTTCTTCCTACTTATACGGAACTAAATAATAAGAACATTGTGCTAATGAGTACCACAATTAGCAAGGCGCAGAAAGAACAAGAATCTTATGTATGAAGTTTGTAGAACAGCTAGAGAAAGTATGTGAGTGTAACACATCAGATTTTTTATTCAGAGCGTCTCAAAAATGTATTTCCGGTAAAATCTCCGTATTGAATTTTTAGGTGCAATACAATACCTTCTCTATCTATGTACATTGTACAATCGTGCTACAGAAAATAAAACTGTTATTTTTCAACGCAAAGCAGCTGAAAGAAATCAGAGCATATTGATATGAAAGCAGGTAATAAACAGGATTTGACAAAATTAGCCTTAAAGGTATATTCTGTCTTTATTGATAAACGATACCTAAAATATTATTTTGGTGTACCTAACGAAATTTGGCTGTTCCTACAAGGATGCGACATGAGGTTTCCAAGTATACCCCCCCAACCCCAAAATATCCTATTATGGAAAAATTGGCTCTAACGATTTTGATTTAAAAAAGTTTGATAAATATATGTATAAGACACATAAAACTTAGATTGAATCTCTTGAGAATAGCCTGTTTATTGTGAATGTCAGTTGCATAACTGATAAACCCTAAGAGGGAGAAATCCTAGAAACTTCTAGGCAAAATATGTACATCTCGTTTAAACACACAATTTATATCATACACATTTCTGTAAGAGTAATTAGAGTTATTTACATCAGTTTTGCAATACTTATAATTTTCGTATATCTTTTATTTTACTCTTGGCTATACGACTAGGTTTTAAAGGATCCGATTATTACTTTAACCTATTATTACATTACGTTATTTCGCTTCTACTTATAAGCCCTAAGTAATAATCTCATTTTCTATTAATGTTTATCAGGATTAGCATGATGTTGACAAAAGAATATTCTTTTGTAGAAACAGTTTGTTTGTACAACAAGTAGAGAAAAGCATGCAAGTCAGAACAGGTAGATTTCTTTTTCTTTTCAGTTTTTTACTTTCTCTACTTAGTATACAGCACATAGGTAGAAATGTATTGCTCTCTACCCAACATTTGACACTGAGATTTCACCGTAAATACAGGTTTTAAGGTCACATGTATACCCAAAAAAAAAAAAAAAAAAGGATTTTAGAAAAATGTGTGTGAATGTGTGTGCGCGTGTCCCTGTGCCTGTGAACTCGACATCTCTAAAACAAAAAGTCGCTAAAACACCAAACTTTGTTCTTAAGTTTGGTATCTTCCGAGGGTGTGACACAAAGATTTTGAGAAAAATCCTCCGAGGCTTAACCACCTCTTACATGGAAACAATTTTTATTTTCCCATAAATAGCTCTATTAATTTTAATTAAAATACAGTACATTAAAGATATTTACATGCCAAATAAAACGCATATTTTGAATTTTCTGGGAATAACCACTGAACATTTCTTTATTCTAGATGAATTTTGCTGAATTTTGCATAACTGGAAACCGTAAAAGATAGATGTACCTTACTACAAAAAATATGTACATCCCGTTAAAACACACAACTATAATATGTACATTTTTTCGTGTAGTTAACCATTTTTGAGATGATCCTTGTTATTAAAATAATTCAATTTTGTTCATAGGGAAAATTTTCATATCCTGATCATGCAAGATATGAATCCCATAGTAACCAGCTTTTAAAAGATATGACTATCGATTTAGCTGGTGTATGTGCAAAGAAGCAGGTACGAAGTAAGACCATTTCTGCTAATGCCTATCTGGATTATCGTTAAGGAGATAGAAGAATAAGGTTTACAACAATAATTTGTTACATTAATGTAGAGAAATTTATGTGAATGGAACACAACAGTAATTTTTTTTTTTAATGTGTTGCTTAGGAGCAGCATTAAGCTATTAAAACGTTTGGTTGCTAAGGATAAATAACCCAACAATCTATTTAACCAACTTAAAATCTGATGTGTTCCATTCACATGACTTTCTCTACATCTCTACAATAAATTATTGTTAAACAGCTTATGCTTCCATTTACTTCATGATAATTGAGAAAAATTAGCTGAAATAGTCTTATTAATCGCTTCTTTATAAGTAGGAGGGACATAAGGGAGTACGATAGGTTAAAGTAATAGTCAAAAGCGGGTTGGTGTGTGACTGAAGCTCCTTTGTTTCTATGGACAGGAGTTGACAAATTCCTGTATGAGAAAAGTGCATGTTTTTTAAAGGTGAAACCGAAACAAGGAACAACTCAAAAACGAACAACTTCACAAAATATATATAAATTGTGTGTTTTACCGTGATCTACATTTTTGTGTTGTCAGTTTTTGTGCACATCTTATGGTTTACCAGTTTAATAAAGAAGTATTTAGAAGCTATTCCCAGAAAATTCAAGATATACATTTTATTTGGCAAGTAAATATCTGAAATATAACAGATTTTAATCAAAATGTTTAAAGCCATTTTTGAGAAAAATAAAAAGTTTCCAATTTTAATCAAAATGTTTAAAGCCATTTTTGAGAAAAATAAAAATTTTCCAATTTTTTTCCATGTAAAGGGTGGTTTGTAGTGGGAGAAAGTTCTTGAAAATCTTTGTGTCGCATCCTTGGACGATATCAAACTTAAATACAAAGTTTGGTGTTTAACGGTCTTTTCGTTTTTGAGCAATGCTGTCCACACACACACACACACACAGACGCACACACACACGCACACACACATACACTCATTCACACTCACACACACACACACTCACACACACGGACCTTTCTCCACAAATGCTTTTTTTTTTATTTAGGGAGACGCAAAACACATATTTCCGGTGAAATCTCGGTATCGAATTTTTGGGTGAAATACAATACCTTCTCTATACACTATATACATAGTTCGTGTAGAGAAAGTAAAAAGCACTTGTGAAATATAGTGGTCACTGCTTATGAAGTAGAATTATTTCTTAGTGAAGAGAGAAAAATGGGGAGGACGAAATTAAAATCCGTGCTTCATGCGTAGTCAGAGGAGGCGGAAAGATGGATGAATTATCCGCCGTGGCCGAAATTCAGACATGAGTTACTGGCCCCCTAACATCAATAAATTTCTGCAGAACTGCATTCCGCTACCTACAGTCCGCTAACGCAACAAATACACACAGAAAAGTAATGTAAATGTGGCGTAACACCAACTTAAAGCTTCTGAAATTAGCTGCTTGTGACCACCGCGAAAGGCGGACACACAACATAGCGATACAAGCTGATGCACCTACCGGCATTACAAACCAGTATTTCGAATATATACGCTTTTCACAATTTAAGCATTCAAGGAGTTTTTATCTTAAATGAAATTTTACATTCTCTAGCACATGTGTACTACGCTAGTAGGAAACCGAACATTTCGATACCGACAATCCACAGGAAATACACGTTTTTAAGTCCTGTGTAAACAAAAAGATCTGATGTGTTCCATTTATATGACTTTGTCTACATCTCTGCAACAAATTATTGTTAAAAATCTTATGCTTCTATTTACTTCATGCTAATCCAGAAAAAACTAACAGAAAAAATCTTAGTACATGCTTCCTTGTAAGCGAAATAAGGGAGTACCCTAGGTTAAAGTGATCTGGTTCTTTTGTTTGTATGTGCAGGTGTTGACAAATTCCTGTTTGAGAAATTCTTTTTAAAGCTGAAAATAAAAACAAGGACTTTCTCAGAAATAGTCAATTCCACGAAAAAAACGTATATGATATAAATTATGTATTTTAACGTGATCTACAATTTTTGTACAGTAAGTTTCTGTCCTCTCTTACAGTTTAAAAGTTACACAAAATGCAAAAATAGTAATTGAAAGTAAATGGTGTTTAGTGGCTATTCCCTGAAAATGCAACACATACATTTTATTTGCCATCTAAATATCTTTAAAATACGGCATTTTAATCAAAATCGTTAGGACCATATTTGAGTAAATCAAAAATTTCGATTCTTTTCTAGTAAAGAATAGTTTGAGGTGGGAGGGATTTTTCTAAAAATCTTCGTGTCGGATCCCTGGAAGATACTAAACTTAAATACCAAGTTTGATATTTTACAGATTTTAGTTTTTGAGTTATCGTGTTCACAGACACACACACACACACACACACACACACACACACACACTCACTGACACACACGGACCTTTTTCCAAAAATACTTTTTTGGGTTTAGGGAACCCTAAAACATAAATTTCCGGTGAAATCTCGGTATCGAATTTTTTGGGTGGAATTCAATGCCTCTTCTATACACTATGCATATAGTACGTGTATAGAAAGTAAAAACGAAAGTCGGTAAAATACCAAACTTTTATTTAAGTTTAGCTTCTTCCAAAGATACAATTCGAAGATTTTGAGGGGAAAAAACCCTTGACACGGAACATTTTTGATTTTCCTAAAAATGTCTCTTATAATGTTGATTACAATACAATGGATTTAAAATATTTTCTTGACAAATTAAATGTATATCTTACATTTTCTTGTAATAGCCTCTGCAAACCTCTTCATTTTGGTAGACCGTAAGAGATAGAGGAAAATTTTACTGCACAAAAATTGTGAATCTCGTTTAAACACACAATTTTTCACACACTTTTTTGTTTTCTTGTAGAGTTTACCATTTCGGAGATATTCTTTGTTATTATTTTCAATTTTAATTTCTTATACAGAAATATTTCAAATCCGGCTCATGCATTGAAACGAATATTAGTTACATAGCAACCAACTTTTAAAAGATTTGATTATCGCTTCAGCCTAATATACTCCATTATTTCCCCTACAGGGAGGCAAGCAATAAACCGTTTCTGTTAATAGTTTTTCTCGATTAGCATGAAGTAGACAGAAGAATAAGCTTTTTAACAATAATTTGTTACAAGATGTAGTGATGAGAAAGTCATGTGAATGGAACACCAAAGAACAGAATGGCTACGGCAATTTCGTCCGTGTCGAATGCTGGGTAAGTTTCTTTCATTGTCTCTCAATGTCGTTTCTATTGTCATTTCATCCATCTTTCATCGTGTTGGTTTCTTTCAGGTTTGCAAGTGTCGGCGATGGTGCTCGGTGCAGCCTGGCAGGGAAAAAGGAGGGAAAAGGTGACTCCCTCGTTCCCTAATGATATCAGTCCCAGATTAGGACCTTGGACCCAGTGTGAGGCAGAATCCCGGGTCTGCCTTTCCGACTGTCGGGATGCTTCAATCTGGAAATGCTAGGGACACTCATTGCTATGCTGTTACTCCTGGTTCCGGCCGCCCGGTGATTCCTCTATATGGAGCGTAAGTACAGTAACCGCAATAGTTCACTCCGATACTCTCCGTATCTTTATCCTAAGTTTAGTTCTTGAAGGTAAACGTGCAGGCAACGGAGAGGAATATCTTACGCACTCTCTTAAGCAAACGCCCCCAGTTAGGTGAACCGTAGGAGGCTACAGGCCGCAGGCAGACACACTACAGACACGCGCACAAGTTCCTAATGTTTCCAATCCCGATGATTGCAGCACCACTAGAGATGCCGTGTCCACGGAGAGTATTTCCATTGAGAGTATTTCCGCGCCATCTGTCTTACACCACCCTGGAAGCACACCTAAAAATGAGAGGGAAACGGAATGAAGAGGAAATCATGAAAGATGAGAAACCAACCCAATATTCGTCTGGTACGCCGGGGAAACCACGAACAAAGTATGTTTCTGTGTGGACGATTGCTAGGGGTCAAATCCGGGACCTTTTCAATGCAAGTTGCGCACGTTATCGTGGGACCACCTCGTCGATTACACCAACTTTAGTTTAAAGCAGTACTATATCCAATCCAGTCTATACTAATCGTGTTAAACGTTGACGCCTCAGAAATAGAGAAATCAAAATATTTAAGAACATTGTGTGTATGTGACTCAAAAGACAAGGATTCGAGGCAAATTATATCAGAAATTTCTCCAATCCAAAACAACTTTACAAGCTTCTGTTCCTCCTTGGCATACCGAACTACATAGTTAAATGCGGGAGGCAAATATGGAAGGTGACAATAGATAAAGACAGAACGTAATATATGTACAATATTTCAGGAATTAATGATTGGAAAACGAATCAGGCTCAAAAAATAAAACTGAAAGCACGAATCTTCACCTCTGTGTATGGATGTTCTCACTATTTAGATGTTTAACTCGGCGGCGCACCCGCCTGGAATTCAACGTGTTTTCTCACGAAAAATGGGTATTGTGATATTATGAAGGAAAGTGTTAGTAAATAAAGTAATATCATCACCAATCTCTGTCATAAATTTATTTAGCATCAAATATATTGTATTTTGATCAAAAGTAGTTACGCAAAATACAGATGTATATAAATGAAATGCAATCAAAATATCTAAATATTAAATAGGATATTTTCTCGATTTTTTGGCATGCAGTAACAGAACGTTCAAGGCAAATCTATTTCTTGCAGTTTTTTCAAACACATCTGTTTGGTTTAATTCTTTTTTCACACAAGCCTTGTGTAGGACAGGAGTTGGATAGGTAGTCAGACTGAAACATTCAATGAAGGTGTTGTGGACTATGAAAGAAAAGCAGAAATAAACAGATATGTTGGATCGGTAGAGTCGGACTGAAAACTTCAATGAGATAGCGGAGATTTGAAACACGCATCTCCCGGTCTCTAGCCGGTTGCTCTTCCACTGAGCTACCATGGCCATAATAGTTAGCTATACTATGACTCCTGGGACTTAAGTACTTACAACATTGTAAGTCGCCAATTGGGTTGTCATCTGGAAATAATTTGAGATCACCTTGTGGTTTACCGGGAAACATGCGAGTCAGTTGAGAAATTCAATGCTATGCCGGCATGTTGCCATGGTAGCACAGTAGAAGAGCAACCGGCTAAAGACCGGGAGATCTGTGGTTCAAATCTCCGCTATTTCTGTTTTTCTTTCGCAGCTCACAACACCGTCTTGAGCTCGCAGTTGGTTTTATTTCAGAACTTTTCACATCAGAAAGCTCTCAAATTTTAGACGTGCGTGTGTGTGTGTGTGTGTGTGTGTGTATATATATACAGGGTGTTTCAAAAATACGGGGCATAGTTTCAGGTATGTATTTCCCACATGAAAACAATCAAAATACTCCATTATAACATGTGTCCGGAAATACTTCATTTCCGAGTTATGGCCTTTACAACATTGAAAGTCCCACCTGTAGACAATCAAAATAGTTCATGTCCGCAAATGCTTCATTTCCGAGTTATGGCCTTCACAACATTGGAATTCATTGGAACGTTTTTCTTTCCGCAAGTCTTTGCCGTCAAAGGAGACATTAGGAGGGTGCTCTGATAGTTCATTCTGAGGAAGGTTACATTCAGTGTTCTTTAGGCGTTAAGACTGTGCGACATGCATTCAAATCAAGAGCTGGCAGAGATACACTTCATGTACGGTAAGGCGGACGGCAATGCTGCGCTGGCTCGTCGTTTGTACCAGGAGAGGTACCCACAGCACCAATGTCCAGATCAGAAGACATTTATTTGTACGTCTCCATTCCCGTCTGTGCGAGTATGGAACATTCACCTCTCCTGGTTTGGGAAGGGGACGACCAAGATCTACAACTCCAGAAGTGCAGGAGGAGATTCTGGAGGCTGTGGACAGGACTCCTATCAGCATACGACGGTTAGCGTTGCAAGTCAATGTTCCTCATACGACTGTCTGGAGACTGTTGAACGAGTATCAATGGTATCCTTATCATTTGCAACGTGTACAGGCCCTGTCACCAGCAGATTACCCTGCACGAGTTAGGTTCTGTCAGTGGTCCTTGCAGCAGTGTGGTGTAAATCCAAACTTTTCTGCCGTCGTATTATTTACAGATGAAGCACAGTTCACAAGAGATGGCATAACAAATTTCCACAATCAGCATGTATAGTCGCATGAAAACCCACGCGCAACTGTTGTATCTCATCACCAGGTGCGGTTCTCCCTCAACATGTGGGCCGGTATCATTGGTGATCGATTAGTTGGACCCCATGTACTTGTAAACAGACTTACTGGGCAGGCGTACACAAACTTCTTGGAAAACACCATACCTGACGTTTTCGAAGACACTCCACTGATCAATCATCAACACATTCACTTCTTGCATGATGGCGCTCCTGCACACTTCAGTCTTACGGCTCGCCGGTACTTGGATCGAAGGTTTCCTGATCGATTGATAGGTAGAGGTGGCCCAATTGCTTGGCCTCCACGCTCACCTGATCTGAACCCTCTCGATTTCTACTTGTGGGGCCATTTAAAATCATTGGTTTATTCGTCTCCGGTGCCGGATTTGGAATCCCTTCGGAATCGAATTGTGGCAAGTTGTGAGGACATACGCAATACTCCTGTAGTTTGGGATCGTGTTCACAGGTCAATGAGACATCGATGTGCGGTCTGTATTCAAGCAGGAGGTGGACATTTTGAACATCTTCTGTAATGACAACAACCTGCGGAAAGAAAAACGCTCCAGTGAATTTCAATGTTGTGAAGGCCATAACTCGGAAATGAAGCATTTCCGGACACATGTTATAATGAACCAATTTGATTGTCTACATGTGGGAAATACATACCTGAAATTATGCCCCGTATTTGTGAAACACCCTGTATATATATATATACACACACACACACACACAACATATTTCGTAATGAGACAAAATAATATTAGTCGTAATAGACAAATTTATAACGTAGGGAAGGGTACCATTAAGGGGATTTTTCCCACCATTTCCGGCCCATGAGCCTGGCAAAAGGATAGGACATTAGCACTAGTCAGCTACTCAGTGGAGACGAATTGTTACTTATTGTAAGGGACAGGGGTTCAATGCTCATACGCGTGTGGGCAGTGGATTTTCTTGACGAAAAATATACAAAATAATCAATGGAAAATATGTAATATTCACGTGGTGTCAAACATGGCAGATATTTGAACCTAGTAGGGGTTGAAATTTTGGAAAAACACTTGAAAAGTTTCCCAGTTCAGTCCAGAGATCCACCATTGCACTCTTCGCTGGAGAATCAGACACGTAGCAATGATGTCAGTACCCCAAGGGGTGAAATATTAAATCGAGTCAATAACATTACATAGGGAAGTATTATTGCTAAATGACCTGTGTGATTCCTTCCAAAGGAATCCATGCTAAAGATTTTTACGGCAAAAAAAAAAAAATCCAAGTTCTCCGCTGGGTATGAACCCACTACCTTGGGTGTAAAAAGTTAGCATGGTAACCATTTCACGCGGAGGGTGACGATTCCGCAGGGGGTTTCTCACTGAGCCACCATGGGTTTTGTGCATTAGACCCTAGGAAGATAGGATATGAGAGGTGGCGGGGAAAGCGCCATAATAGAGGATACCTAACATAGTCCAAATAGTTCTTCATATGGAGGCGGTTAGCGTTAGGAGCCTGGTCCTCAGGTCTGACGAAGCCCCTGGGAACTACAACGCAATCCCGGGGTCGAGAGCTGTATTTTCAAAGAGCATTCAGGGCCGCGCCGTGGCCGATCTCACCTAGACGGGACGATCCCAAGCGACCGTATGTGAGATTTGTGGGGGACAAAGCGGCGTCGGGGCGGGTTTTCTCCGGGTTCTCCGGTTTCCCCCGCCATCGCATTCCACCGGTGCTTCATCTTCATTCATGTATCATCAGTGTCACCGCCTGCATTCACCACCACAGAAGGAGCTCCCACATAGTCTTTGCCGACATTTACAACCCTGAAAAAAATCTGATGTGTTCCATTCACACTTAAAAATATTGTTGAAAAGCTTTTCTTCTATTTACTTCATGCTAATCGAGAAAGAATTAGTTTAGTCTTATTACTTGCTTCAGAGGCTATTCCCAGAAAATTCAATATATACATTTTATTTGCCATGTAAGTGTCTTAAATATACGACATTTTAACCAAAATTGTTAGAGTCATTTTTGAGAAAGTCAAAATTTTCGAAAATTTTTCCAAGTAAAGGTATAAGGGGTGGGTGGATTTTCTTGAAAATCTTCGTGTCAGGTCCTTGGAAGATACTGAACTTAAACACCAAGTTCGGCATTTAACGGATTTTTCGTTTTTGGGCTATGCTGCCCACATACACACACACACACACACTGGCAGACAGACAGACGGGCTGACAGACACAACATGGACATTTTTCTAGTTTTTTTCAGGGGATCTCAAAACATATTTCCGGCGAAATCTCGAATTTTTGTGTGCAATACAATACCTTCTCTATACACTATGTACATAGTGCATATAGAGAAAATAAAAAAAATCTGGATGAAATGGAGACAAAATGAAGGGACAGGAATTTCGGGAATGAAGAAATCAGCCAGTTCTTCCCTAGTGGTCCGGAAAAGCTCTCATAGAAACCCATAATCAAAGAGGTCGGCAACGGGAATCAAACCCACTACCTCCCAAATGCTAGACGAAATACCTAAGCCACATGGCTATGTTACTGTCAAGATAAGATCATGCCTCTTTTCGTAAGACTCCCTTCATTTATTTTAAAATCACCATGACAGTTTTTTGGATTCCATGTTCGTATATCACGTTTCCATACTCTGACGGAAAAGAAAATGCACATATCTGTGTTATTTTGCAATACTCGTATATAATAACTCCATAGCCCGACAGCCCGGCCGCTGCGTCCCCCATCTCGGTCCATTACAGACGTCATGGATGGGGTGCAGAATTGGAGGGCGAGACGTGGTCAGCACCTCGAGCCGGTTAATGCGGTCCTCATGACCTGGAGCCGCTACTTCTCCATCAAGTAGCTTCTCAATTGGCCCCCCAGGGACCTGACGAGGCTGAGTGCACCCCGGGCCAGGTCTCCCAGCGGGGGATAAATCCCCACGCCGGTACTGGGGATCGAACCCAGGTCTCCCGCTTGGCAAGCAGCTGCTCTACCAAATACTCGTATATGTCATGTGGAAATGAATTACTTTCCATGTCCATGTTGTGACAACCGCCATACGATGCAGTTCACAATCTCCTAAACCTCTTGGTACGTTATGCTTAGCCGTTACAGGAAAGCAAGATTTATTTCAAGATAATGTTAGAAGTAGACTTCAACATATGCTCTGATTATGTTGATACAACATGTGAAGCAAGCACCTTGTACTGTGATATTATCTTCGCCGTCGACAGGTTGTTCTCGAAAACTATGGCCTGATTCAAATAGTACTCTCTTCCACTAGGGCGATATAATAACAACTTAATGCACTGATTTTAATCCCGATTATGCGACGGAAATACTGGTGTAAGCAAGAGTTTACCTAAAAACCTTCTTCTGCTTAATGGGATTAGAACGTTGGCCTGTTTCCAATCAAGAAGTAGTGTTTATCTACCTCATCATTACTTTGCTTACACTTCCTTGTACTTGTTTTGATACATATTTAGCTTTACACTCTCTGTGCCTCTTCATAGCTATGTTTATGCAATTCTTTTGTTCTTACTATTAGATATTTGTGTGTTGTATGCGTATGCAATCCAACTGAAAAATGCAATCAGAAGCTGAGATTAGAGCCGCGTACCTTCGACTTTCAGAAACGCTGCTCCAAACAATGATATACCATGGCAAAATTTCACGACATTAAATTCCTCAATCACTCGTATTTTCACTTTCTCTACACGTATCATTTACATAGTTTATAGAGAAGGTGTTGCATTCCACCCAAAAATTCGATACCGAGATTTCACCGGAATATACATGTTTTCGGTACCCCTGATTTATAAGAAAGCATTTTTATAATTGTCTGTGGTCAGCATAGCTCAAAAACGAAAAGACCGTTATATAACTTGGTATTTAAGTTTGGTATCTTCCAAGGAAAATTTTCTAGAAAATCCCCCACCCTAAAATACCCTTTCCATGGAAAAAATTCGAAAATTTTGATTTTCTCAAAAATTGGTCTAACGATTTTGATTAAAATCTCTTATATTTGAGATTTTTACATGCAAAATAAAATGTATATCTTGAAATTTCTGGGAATAGCCTCTAAAGACCTCTTTATTCTGGATAGTTTTTATTGAATTTTGCATAGCTGATAAACCGTAAGAGATAGACAAAAATGTACTTCATAAATGATGATAAAACCACAACTGATGTCATATACACTTTTTTTTGGAGCTGATCGTTTTTGAGATATTCCTCATTATTGGTTTTAGCTTTAAAAAACTGATACTTTTCTCATACAGGAATTTTTCAACTCCTGTCCATACAAACAAAGGAACTTTAGTCACATAGCAACCAGCTTTTGACTATCACTTTAACCTATGGTACTCTCATATTTTCCTTCTACTTACAAGGAAGCAAGTATTGAGACGATTTCTACTAATTTTTTCTCGATTAACATGAAGTAAATAGAAGAACAAGCCTCTTAACGATAATTTGTTACAGAGATGGAGAGAAAGTCATGTGAATGGAACACATATTTTTTTTTTTTCGGTAAACCACAACGTGTTCTGAAAATTCGTTTGAAAATGATATATTCCAATGGTAACTTACAACTTTGTATGTTGAATAGAAAAATTCAAAGCCATGACCGTGATTTAAAACCATCCCCGTTCGGTGCCTCTAACCACTGAGCTACATTGACAACAAACCGACACTTTTCTAAATTCCTCAACTAGCTCGTATTATTCTAGTCACGCCTTATGTAAGCTAAGGTTTAAAAGTTAAAATCAGGCTAAATAAAGACTAATGTTTTACACTCAAATTACTTTCTCCACTCATTCTTTTACAACTATTTCTACAAACGCTAATTCTCAACTTACTTCATCTAATGCAGTTAGACGTTCATTGCTGGTTTAATTCTTTCGTTGTAAGTAGAATGCAATAGACAAAAGCTATATTCAAATGTTTGCAAAATGGGTTGCTGTCACATGACTTTGAAGTGTTGCTCTCGTTGAAAAAAAATCTGTGCTACTCTTCCCCATACTATTCTTAAAAAATGCTGTGTTCCATTCACATGACTTTCTCTACATCTCCAAAGCAAATTATTATTATTATTATTATTATTATTATTGTTAATATTAAAAAACTTATTCTTCTATTTGCTTCATGCTAATCGAGAAATAATAATTATTATTACATCTTTCTATGTAAGTAGAAGCTAAATAAGAGGGTACCATAGATTAAAGTGATAGTCAAAAGCTGGTTGGTATGTGGCTAAAGTCCCGTAGAGAAGTATTTTATAGTCGAAAGTAATAACAAGGAATATATAAAAAACGATCAACTCCACGAAAAAAATGTATCTAACATAAATTGTGTGCTTTAACAAGCTCTACATATTCTATCCAGTACTTTTTTTCCATCTCTTTTACGGTTTACCAGTTATGCAAAATTGCGGAAAATTCATCCAGAATAAAGCTGTCTTCAGAGACTATTCCCAGAAAATTTAAGATATACATTTTCTTTGTCCTGTAAATATCTTTAATATTCGACAATTTAATCAAAACCGTTAGAGCCATTTTTGAGAAAATCAACATTTTCGAAAATGTTTCCATGTAAGAGGTATTTGGGGGTGGGGGAATTTTCTTAAAAATCTTCGTGTCGCATCCTTGGAAGATACTGAACTTAAATACCAAGTGTGGTATTTATCGAACATTTCGTTTTTGAGCTATGTTGCCTACAGACACACACACACACACATACACACACACTTAGGGACATTTTTATTTATAAATGCCTTTTTGGATTCAGGAGGTCTCAAAGCATGTATTTCCGGTGAAATCTTGGTATTGTATTTTATGGGTGCAATACAGTACCTTCTCTATACACTATGTACACAGTACGGTTAGAACAAGTAAAAGCATGTTTGTATATTTTCACAAAAGCTACAACAAAGCTGTATAATTTAACTCTGCTAAGAAGGGAAAAAAGGAGTGGCGTATATTTACAAGCAGGACAGAGACTGCGAGAGGAAAGTGGGCTATGCTGTAGCGAGTTGCTATTTTGGTGGCTGAACTTGCAGAACCGTAAATCAGGGACCTAGAAGCGCGGGAGGACGGTGTTAATTAAACCGGGCCCCGCTAAGTCAAAAGCTTGGCCCACAGCTATATGTGTTGGGTCAGGTTAGTTTCTGGCACAGTGCTGTGCAAAGTGATGGGCCAGAAAACACGGCCGGGATCGCTGCACTCGAATGCCCAGCAAGAATAAAAACTGTATGCCGCTACAGAGAAACAAAGAGCTGTAGCTAAACAAAAGAAGAAGTGTTATATCTAAAACCGTAAGAAAAACGTAAGAAGGCCAATAACAATCATTCGTGTTTATGGTTTATTTCTTCCTCTACACGTACTATGTACATAGTGTATACAGAAAGTATTGTATTCCACCCAAAAATTCAATACAGAGATTTCACAGGAAGTACATGTTTCGGGTCCCCCTGAATCCAAAAAGAAAGTATTTTTGTAAAAAGTTCTATGTGTGTGTGTTTTTTTATGGTGTTTAACGCCCGCTTTTATTACTTGTGGCACCGCAGGTGATGACACTGGTGATACATGGAATGAATATGCACCGGTGTAATATGATGGCGGGGGAAACCGGAGAACCCGGAGAAAATACTCACGCTTTGTCCACCACAAATCTCACATGCGGTCACTAGGGATGCAACCCGGCCCGGTGAGAGGCGAATGGTCTAACCACTCGGCCACCCGCGGCCAAGTGTGTGTGTCTGTCTGACTGTGGACAGCATTGATCAAAAACGAAAATACCGTTAAATACAAACCACATATTTGAGTTTGGTATCTTCCAAGGATCAACACGAAGATTTTTAAGAAAATTTCCTTACCCCAAACTGCCCTTTACATGGAAAAAATTTCTAAAATGTTGATTCTCTCAAAAATAGCTCTAACGATTTTGATTAATATCTCTTATATTTAAGATATTTACATGGCAAATAAAATATATATCTTGAATTTTCTGGGAATAGCCTCTACAGACCTCTTTATTCTGGATGATTTTGTTGAATTTTGCATAACTGGTAAACCGTAAGAGATAGACAAAAACGGCATAAATAAAAAATTAAGAATTACCAAAAATCTGACAAATACAAATTTAGCTTTCAGAAACGTTATGAAGCGCTGAAGATTTTTATATATTCTTTTTTTTCTAAAAATTGTGGAAAAAGCAATGAGTATTTCAAGATTAAGCTAATGCTTGAATTAGTTTTCTACAAGTGCTATTCTTCTTCTAATTCCTAAACCTGTTAAAATATGCCAGTCACAGGCACCTTAATGGAGGTGATTCGAATAGCCATAGTAATTAAAGCAAGGACATGGACTGGTCATCCATTCATATTTGGAGTCATGACAGTGAGTCCCAACTATTGCAGTCTTACGTATGTTCATGACAGTGAGTCCCAACTATTGCAGTCTTGCGTATGTTCATGACAGTGAGTCCCAACTATTGCAGTCTTACGTATGTTCATGACAGTGAGCCCCAACTATTGCAGTCTTACGTATGTTCATGACAGTGACTCCCAACTATTGCAGTCTTGCGTATGTTCGTGACAGTGAGTCCCAACTATTGCAGTCTTGCGTATGTTCGTGACAGTGGGCCCCAACTATTGCAGTCTTACGTATGTTCATGACAGTGAGTCCCAACTATTACAGTCTTACGTATGTTCATGACAGTGAGTCCCAACTATTGCAGTCTTACGTATGTTCATGACAGTGACTCCCAACTATTGCAGTATTACGTATGTTCATGACAGTGAGCCCCAACTATTGCAGTCTTACGTATGTTCATGACAGGAGTTCCAACTATTGCAGTCGCGTATGTTCGTCACGGTGAGCCCCAACTATTGCAGTCTTACGTATGTTCATGACAGTGACTCCCAACTATTGCAGTCTTACGTATGTTCATGACAGTGAGTCCCAACTATTGCAGTCTTACGTATGTTCATGACAGTGACTCCCAACTATTGCAGTCTTACGTATGTTCATGACAGTGAGTCCCAACTATTGCAGTCTTCCGTATGTTCATGCATTAAGGATGGGGAGGGCCCATGTAAAATAACCGGTGTGTTGTCACACGCGCATGATGACGTTTGACTGCCGTTTCATGAATTTTGCATGTTGTTATTCTTAAAACAATACAATAATAGCTAAATAAATTAAATACCTGAAATTCATTATTAGTTACAAATAATTTAGTTTTATTGTTAAATGTCAGTATATTATTAAAATTGCAAATACAGTATTTGATAAAATATTCTATTTATTTTGACTAAGTATTTCTGTGGCCAAATGAGAACACTATTCGTTCAAGGGTTGAATTTTTGTGTTGGAAATTTAACAGAGTTCTTTTTCTTCTTCTTCTTCTTCTTCTTCTTCTTCTTCCCAACAAGGATTAGGCCAAAGACCTGTTCCGAGGTTACACAAACTGATCACTCCATCTTTTTAATTGTCTTCCAATATTTCTTCGTCCAGTATGTTGATAAAACAGTGCTTGCCGTGGATATCTCGAGCGGGGCATCCTTAAAACATGGTCCTTCCATTCCTTCTGGTAGCGTTGAATCTCTTCAATCATATTCTCTTCCATAAGTCTTGCTCTTATATCTGTGTTCCTCATTCGGTCTAGTCTTGTGACTCCCAGTAGTGGTCGTAGGAACCTCATCTGAGCTGCTTCTCCTCTGGATTTTTCTCTGGATCCCAGGACCCAGGTTTCGCAAGCGTACTTTAAAATGCTGGTTTTGAGACAATATTATGTCTCACTTCTATTCTCATGCTTTTGCCGAGTTCTTTTTAGTTCCAGTAAATGAATCGATTTGAGGTTGTCGTGTTTAAGTACACTTTAATACTTCTAGGGAAAGCCAATACTTCATCCGAGCGGGTTACCCCCCGGAGCTCTTAGAGGAACACGAAAGGTTTGGACACCACTGCTCCAGAAGCTAAATCTAAATGCTCTCTATCGCAGAGCAGTAAAGTGGCAGCTGAGTGCAGCAGTCTCATATGAGTTACAGCCTCCATGATGCTTTTATTACTGCATCATGGCCATCACTGATTTATACATAGGCAATAAAATTCATGTCAACTAGAGAGTATCGGCCTGCGTCTCTAGTAGCAGAGTTAAAATTCAACTTAGAAAAAAATGTATATAACATAAATTGTGTGTTTTAATGTGCTCTACATTTTTGTGCAGCAAGTTTTTGTCCATCGCTTACGGTTTAGCAGTTATTCAAAATTCAGTAAAATTCTACCATAATAAACTACTCTTCAGAGGCTATTCCTAGAAAATTCAAGATATACATTTTATTTGTCAGGTAAATATCTTTAATATACGAAATTTTAATCAAAATTGTTAGAGCCACTTTTGAGAAAATAAAAAAATTCGAAAAAAGTTCCATGTAAAGGGTAGTTGGGGGGGGGGAGGATTTTTCTCAAAATCTTCTTTTCTCATTCCTGAAAGATACTAAACTTAAATACCAAATTTGGTATTTTACCGACTTTTCGTTTTTGAGTTATCGTGTTCACAGACACACGGACACACACACACACACACAAGGACCTTTTTGTGAAACATAAAACATATATTTCCGGTGAAATCTTGGTATCGTATTTTTGGGTGGAGTGCAATACCTTCTCTATACACTACATGAATTTCTCTACATCTCTGCAAAAAATTACTGTTAAGAAGCTTATGCTTCTATTTACTTCATGCTAATCGAGCAAACATCAGCAGAAATAGTCTTATTACTTGCTTCCTTGTGTAACGGGATTTTTATGCGTTATTACCTCACGTAGGGAGATTATATGGAACGAGACTTTATATGGTGGTGGTTTGTAGTTTACACCTCACGTCGGACAGTCATAGGTAACAGGAATTTTACGTTGTTGAGTTTTACGCCTCAACGTGGGTGCTTATGTGCGGCGTACCTAAGTGTCACTTCAAATCAACTCCACTACACTCACGTACCTGGTACTGAAGCTCTTCTTGGATGGGTTGCTACGGCGTTGCTCAGTCTTGCACTATCATTGACTCTCTCTGGCGTGGATTTGGCAAGTGGGAGGAGTTGTAGGAGTGATCTTTTAACTGTGAAGAAAACACTTGTGAACTTTTACTGTTATTTATTCTATAAGGAGATTCCAAAATAAGCACTTTGCTGTACACTGTTATTCTGCTGACTGGTACTCTTACCACTCACTCACATGTACTCTCAATTACGCCGTTCCTAAGTTGAGTACATGGCACAATTCACTCTCAAGTAATCACGAGCCGACTATCAAATAGGTGAGCGACGTTATTTTAATTCACTAACAGTTTCTTCTCATAACAATCTTACTTCGCGGACAGAGTTTTACAGTTGCATGTAATTACAGAACGATGACCAACCGCATCTCGTGGACAGATTCTTGGCAAATCGACGTTGCCTCTCGCGGGCAGATTCTTAACAAACGACCACGATGTGCCGAACCCTACTTCTTTTATACTAAAAACGGTGTCATGGTGGCTTCTTCCTGATTGGTAAGAAAGTCCGCCAAAATGACACCATCGTGACCAAAAAACCATTGCGAATCTCCCAGAATACGTCATAATAACCACGTGACACTACGAATATAAAACAGAAGTCCCCTCGTGGGTTTTAAACTGGACTGTCCCTGTATAAGGAAATCGTACGTGACTTGCACAAAAAAAGCAACTTCTCACCCCTCCCTGCAGGCTGGCGTCAGGATTCTGTGTAGCTTTCAAGTCAACAACTGATTTCTTGGTTCCTATGTATACAATTTAAAAAATGTTAACTTTCTTTACTTATATACATCTAGATAATTAATAGAATGATTGACATTATTACGACGAGGCTAATTAACGGTCTCACTTGTAAGTGGTAGCGAAATAAGAAAGTACCTTAGGTTAAAGGTTACTATGTGACTGAAGTTCCTTTGTGTGTATGGACAGGAGTTGACAAATTCCTGTATGTGAAAAGTATAAGTTTTTTTACAGCTGAAACCAATCACAAGAAATATCTAAAAAATGATCAACTCCACGAAAAAGATATATATATGACATAAATTGTGTTTCGTAGTGAGTCTACATTTTCTGTGTGGTAAGCTTCTGACTGTCACTTACGGTTTACCAGTTATGCAAAATTCGATAAAAAGCATCCAGAATAAAAAGGTCACAGAAAATGCAATATATACATTTTGTTTGGGATGTAAATATCTCTAATGTAGGGATTTTAATCAAAATCTTTAGAGCCATTTTTTAGAAAATCCAAATTTTCGAAAATGTTTCCATGTAAAGTGTAGTTGGGGGGATTTTCTTGAAAGATACTAAACTTAAATTCCAAGTTTGGCATTTTACCGACTATTCGTTTTTGAGTTATCACGTTCTCATTCTATTTGAACACTTATTTTGATATTTTAGACATCCTGAAGTCTACATTTTAATTCTCCCAGGATTTGGAATAATTTCCCATGTAATTTCTTAGGAAAGAGGAAAAAAGAAGCATTTGGAAATTATGAATTTAATCTTCTTTTCCAAAATTATAAAATTAAATTTAACATTTTAATAAAAAACTAAATAAAAATTAAAAATCAAACACACACACATACACTCTCACACACGGATATTTTTCTAAAGATGCTTTTTTTGGATTCAGGGCTTCACAAAATATATATTTCCGGTGAAATCTCGGTGTCGAATTTTTAGGTTGAATGCAATATTTTTTCTGTATACTATGTACATAGTAAACGTTGAGAAAGTAAAAAGAATGAAAAAGAAGAGAACAAAGTATGTATAAAGCTTCAGGAAGCACTTCCATTGCCAAGAAAAACTCTAAGATCTATCAACTTCACAAAATAGATCCGTTGAGCCTTAAGACAATATTAAAAGCCAACTGACAAAAAAAAAAAAAAAAATCGGCCACCAAGACTGATTGAGTAGTTTACAAGCTAATTTCAGATCAGAACATTGATTTTTACGGAATCCACGCACAAAGAAGTGTAGCAAGTAAAACGCAAGCGTTAAGTTCACAATATTAGTGTGTTTACATCACTGATCAACAGACACCACTTCATAAATTTCTCATATTCACCTCATAATCTTTTCGGGATTTATCAGGTAGTAAATTTGATTCTGCTTCTTTCGCAGCTCTAAGGATATCGTAATTCTCAAAAGCTGCCATTTCCTCAAAATACATCTCAGAACAACAATAATATTGATTTGTCACGGCCTGCTGTAACCATACCGTCATCGCCCCAGCAATGCGATATAAATAATGAACCATAATCCTTGGTGATGGCTCAAACTTAACCTCAAATTTATTTCATCTTTCGTTGCTTTTCTTTTAATATCAGAACATTATCGTAGAAAAAAACATTGTATGTAAAGCTTCCTGTTCTCGACTGCGAATCAAGAACCATAACTTTTCGCTTTATTATAAATAGCTATAACGTACCTATTTTAAATTCCTATTTTGTAGATATATGTGTGAAAAAGAGAAAAGGGGCACAAAAACATTGAAGTGATGCTCACAAGGAGGTTAAGGCGCCAATCATGCGAAATAAACCGCCTCAATAATTTAATAACTATGCAAATAATGTGCATGAAGAGAACATATGTGAAAATGACAATGAATTTTGTATCATGCAAAATACTAAAAGTATTAATAACTGTTCAGAAAATGCAATATAATTATATTTAAATATGGCATTTTGTCATGAAAAAAGCACGATGAGAGAGGGGGGGGAATGGCGAGGCAACAAGCTACGCCTGACGCGTTACTCGAGAACACGGCATTGTAAGATACTTTGGAACATTAAACAAAGTACAACTTTTTATCGGAGCAATCAGCTTCGATGCATATCATTTATTGAGAAGAAATTAATGGAAAGCAGTGAAAAAGTGATATTATTACTTATTCCAACAACACTATGCTTACACCAGTCTCCAAAACAGTGCTCGCGAATACACCCCCTGAATGAGCGGAGGACGGTGTGGGTTATGATATAACGTTACACTCCATTCACCCTTTCCCTGAGACGTGGACTGTCTGTCGTAGTGAAAAAAATCTGATGTATTCCATTCACATGACTTTCTCTAGAGCTCTGTAACCAATTATTGTTCATAGCCGATTGTTCTATCTCGTACTTTATGCTAATCGAGATAAGCATTAGCAGAAACGGTCTTATTATTTAGTTCCTTATAACTAGAAGGGAAATAAAGGAATACACTAGAGAAAACTAACAGTCAAATGTTTTAAAACGTGGTTGCTATGATTGAAATCCGTGGCCAGGAGTTGACAAGCTTTCGTATGAGAAAAGTTTAAGTATCTTAAAAATGAAACCAGTAACAAGGAATATCTCGAAAACGGTCCACTCTATGAAGAAAATGTATAAGATATAAATTGTGTGTTTTAAGAAGATCTACCTTTTTTGTAGTAAGTTTTTGTCTATCTGTTATGATTTACATGTTATGCAATATTTAGAAAAATTCAGCCAGAATAAAGAGATCTTCAGAGGCTATTCCCATAAAATTCAAGATATACATTTTATTTTGTCATGCAAATCTCTTAAATATAAGAGATTTAATCAAAATTGTTGGAGTAATTTTTGAGAAAATCAAAATTTTCGAAATATTTTCCATGTAAAGGGTAATTGGGAGTGGGGAATCTTCTTGACAATCTTCGTGTCGTATCCTTGGAAGATACTGAACTTAAATATCAAGTTTAATATTTAAGGGACTTTTCCTTTTTGAGCCCAAGATTATACACATTTAAACAGACACACATGGACCTCTTTCTAAAAATGCTTTCTAGATTCAGGGGGTCCCAAAACATGTATTTCCGGTGAAATCTTGATATCGAAATTTTGGGTGCAATACAATATATCCTCTGTACACTATGTACATAGTATTTACTTATAAAGAAAGTAATAACAAACGAAAAGAGTAATGAAGTGATTTGTATGGAAAATGAAAAATGAAAAATTCAATAAGGTATCTTACTGGGATATTTTCAAATTTTAGACATGTATTACCTTAATATGCATAATATATTACAAAAGTATGATCACATAATGAGAATAACTAAATGGAGAGCAACAGCAGAGCAATTATCACACTAAAATAGAAACGGAAGGAAAAGAGAACGGATGCAAATAGAAATGTCACGTAATATGCTCTCGTTATCAACAGAGATGGTGAGCGAGTCGAGTTCATTGAGAGGGGTTGTTCTCGCCAGTTCTTCACTGGCAGATTTTAACTTGAGTTCTACACGAAGGGCACGGGGCACTTGGGTCACCTGGTATTATGAGAAAAGTTAACATTATATTTCATAGCCTGCCTTTAGCCAATACGTTGCAGATTACTACTTATCGATTTACTACACACCTGAAACTAAGAATCGGCCATCAAAGATACTCAAAGAGGAAGTCATAAAAATAATAATACAATTGAATTTCAAGCAGAAAAGGATCAAAAGAATAAAGTTGTAAGGAACGACTATTGTGCTCAGCGTTTCAAACAAAAAGATTGGAAATATTAAACAAAAAGTTTATGTTTTCCTATTAGTGAGACAATGCAATGACAGAATTGCTAACAAGAAGTGCCGTAGCTTCTCATTACGGAAGCTGTTTAATGGGCTACAGCAGAAGCGACCAGTTAAACACGGAAGGCCATCAGGTAGGCCTTTTAACACATGCATTGTCATGGTGCATCCTGCAGGCCTCAACAAAAGAGTGGCATATGTAACAGAGGAAGGTGCAATATATTTACTACCTCAACCTAATTATTCTACAGGGGCGTGATTGTAACCTATTACAAAAGGAAATATAAATCAAACCTTTGTTTTAAGGAGACACGGTACTCTAAAACGGTAAAAAATAACATTTTTTTGTTTTAGACACTAATAAAATCTCTCTTGTTTCTAGTTTCAGAAAATGTATAGTTTTGGGGGGGGGGGTTAAGAGAATTTTAATAAATTTAAATATAATTTAAATGCTAGTCTGTATTTCTTTAAAGCTCTCATGCAGCGCCTCTGTTTAGAACATTTGTATATTTAAATTTAAAACTGCATTTTTGGATATTAGTGTACCTTTTTCTCAGAAAGTATGAGAACTAGAAAGCTGAATTTTTCAGCACATATACACAACACATAGTTGAACTTTCTGAACCACAATCGTAATGTCATTATATATATCATATTAAAAAAAGACACGACATTGCAAATTTTCCACATTTTTACTTTTTTGAACTTGCAAATAACTTTTTTTTTTTAATTTCTACTGAAATTGTATCATAGCTAAATAATTGAGGTTCAGAAGATAGCTGATTATACTAAGAAAAAGCATGTAAAAGTGTGATTATGTATTGCAAGTAGTATCAGAGAAAAAGGTACGTGCATTCACATGTTTTAAGACTGAGTTTCATTACTTTTCTGTTGAATGAAATATTTCTTTAGCTCAAACACGTAAGCTATTAATGCAAACAACAACTTCAAATAACTGTCATGATTTATAGAATAATGCATCCAAATTTCTGGAAAAACAATTGAATACTTTAAGAGTAGTGATAATTCCGCATGTCCCTAATTCTCTTGTTTTCTAAAACATCTCAGCTGTCAGGCACCTCTCAATTACAATGCGATATTTAAATAAGCGGCTATAACTAATTTCTGTTCCCGTTACTCTACACGTTCTATGCAATTCGTGCATTACTGATTTTAAATCACAAATGAAAATAAGAACTCAATTTTGCGGCGAATCTCGGGTGAAAGCAAGCACCTCTTTCTTTGCAGAAAAATCTCATGTGTTACATTCACATAACTTTCTCTACCCTCTAACGTTTATTAATAGGTACCTACCAAAGTTTATTTTTTCGATCTGTTTTATTTTAATTGAACTAAGCCTTTACAGGTTACATTACACATTTCATTATATGTACTCTTTAGTATGGGGTATCCGGATCTCCTCACATTCAAGAGGTCCCGAGTTCGGATCCCGATTAGGATGAGATAACCGGATGGGTTTTCCGTTATCTTGAGAAGATGCCATGTAACTAGGAGCTCATTTGAGCATTATTTCGCCATTTTTATTCATATATCGTATGATATGACCTACCGGGTTAAGGGGTATGGGAGTAAATTATTTTTTATCAAAATCGATTTTTTTAGTAATAGCGGTTGTTGGAACCTTTAGACATTCACAAAAAGCGAACATTTACATCTACTTCCCTTGCTTCGGACCCTATAGCCATTTAAATATCATAAAATACTCCTGTTTTCTAACATACTGTTTTAAAACTGTATTTTCAGACTTTAAAAATATTCCAATTGTCTCAGTTTTTTTAATTTCATCATAAACTTTTAAAAACATTCTACTAATATTAATAACAAAATTAATTTTTAAAATAATTGTTTTCTATGAAGATATGTTTAGTTTTAAAGATTTAATTTTCAGTTAGGAAAATAAAACGTTTTGTAATTTGCTCATAAGACTAAGATCATATTTTTTGTGGTTTAAAGGACCAATTGGAAAGGTTTCAACCAATTTTCTTAAAGTTGTGAGATGCGTGGGACATTTTGAATATGCGAAGATATTTACATAAAACAATTTATAAAATAGCTTTTGATTCTCAAAGCATTTACCCAACTTGAGTAAAATTCGGTGTAAATATTTACTAAAGAACAATGCAATCACAGTAAAGATTTCAGAAAAATCCACAATAAAGTGTGGAACTTTGAAAATTAATCCGTATGTTCATATATGTATATATTATATATTTATATATAGACCACTGGTTAACAGTCGCCTTAATTTTGCAAAACGTTCTGCATGAAATCTGGAGAAACACAGAAATATCAAAATTAATTTAAAGTAATGACGAAGTACTAAACAATTCAAAATCTTAATAACGGTTATCTCGAAAATGGGTTATGGAACAAATCTTATTTGGAATAAATGTGTATTTTAAAGACATTTTTATTAATTTTTACTTTCTGTACACGTACTATGTGACATAATCTATACAGAAGGTATTGCATTCCACCCAAAAATTCGATACCGAGATATCACCGGAAATACATGTTTTGGGTCCCCCCGAATAAAAAAACATTTTTAGAAAAACGACCGTGTGTGCGTGTGTGTGTGTCTGTGGACAGAATAGATCAAAAATCAAAAGAACATTGAATACCAAACCTGTCATTTAAGTCTGGTATGTTCCAAGGATGCGACAAGAAGATTTTCAAGAAAATTCCCTCACCCCCAACAACCTTTTACATGGAACTTTTTTCGAAAATTTTAATTTTCAAAAATGGCTCTAACAATTTTGATTAAAATATCGTATATTAAATATATTTACCTCACATATAAACTGTATAGCTTGAATTTTCTGAGATAGTCTCTGAAGACTACTTTATTCTGGATGAATTTTACGGAATTTTGCGTAACTGTTAAACCGTAAGAGATGGATAAAACTTACCGCACAAAAAGTGTATAGCACGTTAAAACACACAACTTATGCTATATACATTTTTTTCGTGGAGTTGATTGTTTTTGAAACATTCCTTGTTATTGCTTTTAGCTTTGAGAAACTTATGCCTTTCAATACAGGAATTTGTCAACTCCTGTCCATACAAACAAAGGAACTTCAGTCACAGCAACCAGCTTTTGACTATCACTTTAACCTATAATACTCCCTTATTTCGCTTCTACTTAAAAGGAAGCAAGTAATAAGACTTTTTCTACTATTTTTTTTATCAATTAGCATGAAGTAAATAGAAGCATAAGCTTTTCAATAATAATTTGTTGCAGAGATCTAGAGAAAATCATGTGAATGTAACACATCAGACTTTTTATTTTTATTTCATTGTTTTATTTATAATATGTTTTCGCCTATCGCTTAGCGAATACCAGTTATGCAAAATCATACGAAATTCCTTGCGAATGAATTGAAATTCTAGGCTAGTGTCAAACAATACGTAACATACATTCTATTTGTTATATAAATGTCTAATATACGACATTTCAATCAATATTTTCATGAGCCATTTTTAGGAAACAACGTTTTGGAATCGTTCCATGTAAAGAATAGTTCTGGATGGGGGAATTTTCTTGAACGTTTTCGTATCTCATCTTGGAAGGTGCTTAACTTAAATACCATTTTCGGTATTTAATAGACCTTCGTTCTTGAATTATGCTGTTCACAGACACAAAGATAGACCTTAGTCTAAAAATGATTTTTTTTATTCATAAAGTTTCGAAACAGGAATTTCTAGTAAAATCTGGGAAACAAATTTGGGGTAAATTGCAATATTTCCCAACTTACTAATTATTTTACAGCCACACAGATTCCGTTTAAAAAGGATGAAAAAAATGAATCTGTGTAGATAAAATTACACCAAAGTATGATAATAAAGCAATATTCCAAATAATTCTTTAAATGTCAAGTCTGATTATTTTGGCATTGTGGTCCTTCTTAGATCAGAAAATAAAAATAGATATGCATAATTTATATTATATGCTCGACATTTTTCAATATCTCATGTGAAATTATAGTGTTCATATTCATAGATGACACTTTCATTACTAGTGTGTTATTAACGATGGATTTAAATAAATGCATTATAAATTTTTGCCTTAACGTCAAATTGTTTAGCCAAATGATTCACCATAGAGTCTCAAAATATGAATGAAGTGTACTTTGTACATAAAATGATAAGGTTAAAAAACCTAAAGTTCAGGGAGCAATACACCATCAACTATTTTTAAAACCAAAGCACTAAAGAAGCTAAGGGGGCCATGAAATAAAACAATAAAACTCGCTTAAAGCTCTCTTAAAGCACAGTGTAAACGGCCATGTTCTTCTGTATGGTATAAGAATGGTCATAGACTGGTGTATAACTTTTGTACATTTTGCGCTATCTACTTGCCTATGTATTATATTGTTTCCTGCGTTTAAGTATCCTTATAAAACCAAGCGAGACGACTCCACAGTAAGTATAAAGCTCGTATTCAGGAGTCCCGGATTCGAAATGAATTAAGTTTTTTTATTTAGGTACGCTCTTTAACTGCTCTGGTTCTTACCCTCCCATTCTATGTATATTGGTCACGAAGATAGCGTAATTTTTTTACGTCCCGTAAATCTATGACATGGCTTTACTTCTCTTCCGAAGGAACCTGGATTATTGTGATCATGAAGGGTATTTTTTGGTTTTCCCGGGTCGATAGGCGACTTTTCCTTTCTACGTTGAATTAACTGTTTATATCTTCTCTCCCCCACCATTTTTATTTCACTTTATCTGTTTTAGGTGTATGACTATACGACGATAGTTATTTTGTTCCCTTAACACCTGACGGGACTACTGGATCCTCTTCCTTCTTGGGGGTTTCTCGTCTATGCCCGAGATTTCTAGATTGTGGGGATCTAAGATAGTGCTAGCCGGCATCAGGATTGGTGTCATGTTGGATTATAATGGTCATGTTGGTAGTGCACATCGTCGTCTGAATCTTATCGTCCTGGATCGCCCTTTCATTCCTTACTCCCAGGGGTCACGTCGGAAGCAAGTGCTGTGCTGCAGACTCACTGTCCTAACTCCTTGCTGCTTTATATGTGCATAAAACTGTAAACAGAGAAATTCTATGTTTGTAAGTAGTATTGAAAGCTTGACAAATTACAAGATGCTCACTGATTGAACTAAATAAATTAAATTAAATAAATTAAACTAAACAAAAGCTAGCAACCCTCAAGTAATATTTGTAATATCAAAATTTACATTAAAATTGTTAATTGTTTCTTCCACACTCTCTATGTGTATCAGAAGTTGAAAAATTCATTGCCATAACCGGAATTAGAACCACATATATTTGGTCTCCGTCCGTTTACTCTAACCACCCGGCTACCATGACAACATGCCGAAACCACATTAAAGTTCTTGACAACGGGGACAGGGAGATCCGTGGTTCAAATCCTGGCCGTCAAATTGAATTTTCCAGTCCTTTTTTTTAATCTATTTATATTCGTTCAGCATTAATTATACTATACAGAATTGGAATAAAATGCATTATAACTAAAAGTAACAAAGAACATTATAGCTTGTGAGGTCAGCCACATGAGGTCACTCTGGCACTAAACAGTCACACATGCATTCAGTGAGAGTCTTCTTTCTGGGAATCACTTCTTGAAGAAAACAGCAAATCCTGTGGGAGTCGACTCTTTATCCGAGGAACTGCATCAGATTTTTGTCCCAACGAGAAGTGCACTTCGCCAGGTACTAAGTGAATATGCTGCGAGCCTGAGATCGAACATGTGCAGAGATGGTATTGAGTTCAAGCTCATGATGTATCTGATATACCAAGGTGCAGTCACTATAAGTCTTAAAACTTTATTTTGAAATACCTGCAGACGATTAATTATGTTTGCAGCTGCACCTCCACAAATCGGACAAGCATAGTTGAGTAAAGGACGAAGTAAATATTTGAATAAAAGAGAACCACTTGAAATTTGCAAAGAAGACCTGCGGTTGAGAATGGCATACAATTTGCATAATCTGGAGTACGCGAGGTTTAATTTTGAATTAATATGAGTGTTCCAGGTCAGTCGGTGATCAAAATGCAGGCCAAGATATTTGACATGTTATCAGCACGTTTTCAAGGTATGGGAATGATTTGTAAAGTCATAGGAGGAGGAACAACGGGGTGACGTAATGTAAAAATAATGGCTTCATATTTCTTGTGTTCAATGAAATCCTGCCCTTGTCAATCCAGGACACTAGTATATTAGGAGACGTAAGGAGTATGTGAACAGCGCTATCAAGTAAAAATAATGTTTCAGTCTGACTCTATCTCTTCAATACATACGAGATGTTCGGGCAAGAAAGTTAACTCTTATGGATAATTAAAATAATGCACTTTTAAATACATTTGGGCTTATGGTGCTGCATAAGCTCAAAAACAATACGAAAGACTCTTTAAAAGGAAACAATGAGTATCTTGAAATAAATATTTAACTAAAAACAACTCTAAATCAATAGCAAGAAATATGATTTCAAAATTAAACATCAAATAGGTATAATATAAATGTTTTATTGAACCTTGTTAATTATCTTTTTCGTTGTTCAATAAACGCTGTCCTTGTTCAACGTTTCTGGGAATATGGACTTACATAAGCTGAATGAGAGGGCTCCGTGGTAAAGTGTGAGGCTCACACTCGGAAGCTCTCTGGTTCGATGCTCGTCTGCCATTTACTCTGGATTTTGGTTTTCCGCGGCTTTTCCTGGTCGATGGATGAATACTGTAGTGGTTTCTCATCTACGAGTTATTTCCCATAATTACGTTTCGTTCTCATATTGCCGATTTTTGAGGTTTCGTGGATTTGTGCAGAGCCGGACAGATGATACGGATGCTTGCCCATGGACACTAAAGGACTGCCTCGTTGAACGGATCATTCATTTCGTCCCTGGCCACCTCCTCCAATAGTAAGAGTGGTCTTCGAGCCACGAACAGTTACGAACTTCTGCACGTCTCTGTGGCCTGTCATTTCCTGTGGTTTTTCCAGGCTATCCCTTCCTCCTGCGGGAGTAAATCACAATGGTTTCTCTAAGTCGCAGGGCGCAAAGCGGCCCCTCTGTTTTATTCCCTATGCTCTATAGTTTATGCAAACCAGACTCTTTAAGTGATGTAAGTATACCACAAGAATTCAAAAGAGTTGCAAGAAAATCTGCATTTAAACACGTAAAAAATAAAATACTAGTTCAACATCTTTCTTTTTCTTTTGTTATTTATCCCCTCCTATGGAAGACCTACACTACCAGTACTTGCTATCGGCAAATGTCTGTTGAGAAGCAGACGAAATTTGGATCCGAAAGGGTACCCAGGATGATTGGTTAGCCTGATGCCTGGTATGAGAGCGAGAGAGAATATGATATGAAATGACAATTGCAATGGACTTAAGGGAAGACGATTGTGAAACAATTGGTGGAATGAATGGCGAAGAACCCGGAGAAACTTTGTTGCCTAGGCGACGCTTTGTCCACCAAAAATCCCACATGCGGTTCCCTGAGGTTGAACCTAGGTTGCCTTGGTGAGAAGCAAGTGGTCTAATTACTTGGTCATGACTTATTAGAATTGTAGTTATTTCATGTATTATTTTTGTGCAGTACAAAAGTTGTAAAGAAACATTACTGGCGTGTGTGCGTGTGTGTATGTGTTACGGGTACACTGCAGCCTGGACTTATTGCACGTCAGACCGCTGGAGGAGCGATGTAATGATTGTAATTTCGGACATGAAGAGAGCCATCGTGAAGGGTCCCTAACAGTTCACTAGCAGTTCATCCCAAGAGCTCATGGCTCAATTCCGGATAGACCACCTGAATTCGCAAACAACCACTAACGCCATCCCGCCGTCGAGAGATGTATTTCCAGTCACCTCTGCTGTAGTCTTGTGGACACTTACAACTCTGAAAGAGACCGGTTAGGATGACTTGAAAAAGCATTCGCCTAGCGACCCGGGAAAACCTCCGAAAAACCCATGGTCAAAGAGGTCGGCCAGGGGGAACCGATCCACGACCTCCCGAATGCCAGTCGCAGACGATTCGGACAAACAATAATGATAGCGCTATACGGAATAGCTGCTCATTACACAAAAACTGGGAAGGTTAAGACAGTTCTAGCATAGCGTTAAGACTATTTGCTTGATAGCGTGGCGCACTAAATTGGAAGATTATCACCACTCAAAGGTTTACTCCATGTAACATTGTCAAGTGATTATCCTGTCTCTTAGCTATTATCGTGGAATAGCTTGTACAAAATAGCGATGTAAAATCGTTTATTATTTAACATTATCGTTTACGTCAATATGTCCAAAGAGAACTGTCAAATTTACATTTTCCTACGAATCAACTATATTATATAAGAGTTAATATATCTGGAATATATATAAAGTCTTATCGTGCAACAGATAGGAGGATCATTTGCTTCTGGATGACGATAGCAAGTGAATTTGTCGTGCCAGTAGAAACAGGAAGGTATCGCAGCGCGGAATAATACATCTCTGCGGGGCAAGGTTATACGAAGCAAATATTAGTGGTACAAGCACCAGGGAAATGCCGTTAAACTGGAAGGATGTAGGTGCTGATTGCCTCCGTGATCGAGTGACCAACGAGCTTAATTTTCAACCGGAGGTACTGAGTTCGATTCCTGACTGGGACCAGAATTATTTCGTATCTACCATAGAGATGTATAAATGTGGGTCTGTTCAGTGATATAAAATGTTTAACTTAATGGGAATAACCGACAGTTAATATAAAGTTGTTTCACAAGTTAAAGAAAAGCCTCCGATATGACCAGAACAGTCGAAGGGGACTATATAAATAAGACGAAATAAAAGACGAAGAACGACAAGGCGTAGTCTCGCCATATTAGCGAGGAGCATATGTGCATCAAGGTACTACAACGTGGAAGATAATGGCACAAATTGGAAAAATCTGATGTGTACCATTCACATGACTTTCTCTATATCTCTGCAACAAATTATTCTTAAAAAGCTTATACTTCTATTTACTTTATGCTAATCAGAAAAAATGAGCAGAAATTTTCTTATTACTTGCTTCCTTGTAAGCAGAAGCGAAATAAGGGACTACCATAGTTTAAAATGATAGTCAAAAGCTGGTTGCTATGTCAATGAAGTTCCTTTGTTTATATTGGATAGAAGATGACAAGTTCCTGTATGAGAAAAGTATAAGTTTTTCATAGCAGAGACCAAAAATAAGAAATGTCTCAAAAACACGAACTCACGAAAATAAATGAATATAACATAAATTGTGTGTTTTAACGTGCTCTACATTTTTTGTGTAGTAAGTTTTTGTCCATCTCTTACAGTTTAGCAGTTATTCAAAATTCAGTAAAATTCATCCAGAATAAACTTCTCTTCAGAGGCTATTCTCAGAAAATTCAAGATAAACATTTCATTTGTCAGGTAAATATCTTTAATATAGGAAATTTTAATCAAAATCGTAAGAGCCATTTTTGAGAAAATCAAATTTTTTGAAAAAAGTTCCATGTAAAGGTTAGTTGGGGGTGGGGGATTTTCCTCAAAATCTTCGTGTCGCATCCCTGGAAGATACTAAACTTAAATACCAAGTTTGGTATGTTACCGACTTTTCGTTTTTGAGTTATCGTGTTCACAGACACACGGACCCACAGACACGGACCTTTTTGTGAAAATACTTTTTTTGGATATTGGGGGCCCTAAAACATATATTTCCAGTGAAATCTCGGTATCGAATTTTTGGCTGGAGTGCAATACCTTCTCTATACACTATCTGCATAGTGCGTTTAGAGAAAGTAAAAATAATTTAGCCATATTAAAGGGTATGCAATTCAAATACAATTATTTTCAAAACACTTGCCGGCTCTCCAATTCGAAACAACGGTTCCCCCTTCCAATAAAGTTGCCAAATTCTCTAACCGTTGAAGATAATCAATGAACAAATATCATGTATATAGCAAAACATAACAGTTCCGTTTCTAATGCGGGTAAACAAGGAGAGGTAAAGCTAGTATTATTTGAAACCCAGTGTAATGGCTTGATGGATATGTGGTTA
This sequence comes from Hymenopus coronatus, assembly GCA_030762935.1. Taxonomy (NCBI): domain Eukaryota; kingdom Metazoa; phylum Arthropoda; class Insecta; order Mantodea; family Hymenopodidae; genus Hymenopus; species Hymenopus coronatus. The sequence goes on along the minus strand of CM060886.1, from coordinate 25,097,932 downwards.
TTACTGAAGCTATTACCATCTTGCACAAAACACTTAAATAGTTCGAAACCCGGCAAGGGAAAATGTTACTAAGGGTGTTCAATAAGAAATTACTCTTGCAGTATCACAAAAAGTTTGTTTTTAGTAGCCTGGTCTCTCATTATGTATGTGACAGTTAAAATTTCAAATATACTGATCATATGGTTTCGTTGTCATAGTCGATTGAATCAACAATCTTGTGCTTATTTAGAAAGATGGGGGGGGGACGAGTTTCCTGCGGTGATTAACACTTCTATTTAAAAGGCTTAACGCCGAAAGAAATAAAAACCGAGTTGGATGAAGTTCACGGCACATCTGCTTCTGCATTTGCAACGTTTTACAATTTTAAATTAATTTAAACGTGGCCGTATATCCACAAATGATGAACCTAGTTCCGGACGTCTAACAGAACTGACTTCCTCCGAAATACTTGACAAAATATGGGTATGGGTATGGGTATGAGTGATCGACGAATCAAAGTTCCGCGAGAGGCCACAAAGCATATCATAAGGTACAGTGTTCTTAATTTTGCACCAAAATTAGGTTTCATAAAGATCTCGGCAAGACAGATGCCGCGTTTGCCCTCAATGGAGACTAAACACAATCGTGTGTTCGATTCGGAAGCTGGTTGGCATTTTTCTGTCGCATTCCTCTCGAGTTTCTGTGTGGATGAAACATGGGTACACTACTACACTCCAGGGACAAATGTACAGTCGAAACAGTGGGTTTTAAAGGCAAACCGGCTCCGAACAAAGTAGCAGACAAGCAAAATGACCTCGGATTTGTTTGGGATGCACGAGGAATCATCTACATTGACTGCTTGCAGAAAGGAAGACAGATAAATGGAGAGTACTATGCATCGTTATTGCACCGGTTGTTCGGAGAAATAAATAAAAACGCCCATTTGGCAAAGAAAATAAAAGATTTTCTTCCATCAAGTTTCTATGGAGAAAACTGTAGAGTTAAGCTTCGAATTAATACAACACCCACCGTATTCACCATATTTGTTCTCCAGTGTTCTTTTTTTATTTTCAAACTTGCAAGAGTGGCTCGGCGGAAAGATCATCTACCAAACATGCCTATTTTGAGGACCTTCCAAAATCCTACAGTTTGGAAGGCTTAAAACTGTTGGATATGTGCTGGGAAGAGTGTAAAGAGCTAAAAGAAGACTATGTTGAAAAACAAAATAAATCTACCAAAAATAATTTCTTTATCTTTTTCCAAGGACTTATTGTACCCCCTCGTAGCAACGGAATGGAGAGATTGTGTTTCACGTCTGGATATCTGCTAAAATTGCGATGCTCCCCTAGCAGGACATTTCTTCTTCTTTTTAAACTTCTCCGCCACGTATCTAGTAGGTAGAAAAGATATTGTATTCCACCAAAAAGTTAACTTTAAAATTTCAAAGGAAATACATAACTTGAGTCCCTTAGTCCAAAAAGGCATTCATTAAAAAACAACCGTGCATGCATGTGTAACAGCATAACCAACAAACGAATACTTCCGATAAATACCACCTTAGGCATTTATGCTTAGGATCTTTAAGAGATGTGGCAGATTTTTAAAAAGAAAATCCCCACCTCAAACCTTTTACATGCCATATTTTTCAAAAACATTTCATTGTTTAAAAATGTTTATGATTTTGAATAAATTGCCGTATGTTACAATGTTTATCTGATCAATAAAGTGCTAATATTGAAATTTCTGGAAATACGTTATGAATACCACTTAATCCAGAAAGAATGATATACGAGGTACGTCCAGAAAGTAAGTTCCGTTTCAATTTATCTCCGCTGCAGCGCTGCGATCGCAGTTCCGCACATGCGCGGTAGACGCTCTGAATCAAGGAGAAGAAAAGTGCGCCATTTTCAGATCGCTGTCAGCCCCATACGCTTTGTTGTGCTTGTTTACAATGTCGGTGTTGATTGAAAATCCCGCCGCTTGTGAAATCAGATTTGTGATTCGTTTTCTGAATGCTAGGAAAGTGAAACCAATTGAAATTTATTATGCAAATTTGCGAAGTTTATGGACAAAATGCGATGAGTGATTAAATGGTGAGAAGATGGGTCCGACAGTTCAATGAAGGACGTAGTGAAGTGCATGATGAAGAACATCTTTGGTTATAGAAGAACTGGCTCACGCGATTGATGACAAGATCCAGGAAAACCGCAACTTTACAATTAGTGCTCTCGCTATGGAATTTCCCCAGAGCTCACGATCACTAATTCATGAAATTGTTACCGAAAAACTGAAATTTCGTAAACTTTGCTCACGTTGGGTACCAAAGATTCTTACTGAGCAACACAAAACAAAACGGATGGGTAGTGCACTTCAGTTTTTAACCCGTTATGATGAAGACGGCGAAGAATTTCTGACAGATAGTCACAGGAGATGAGACTTGGGTTTCTTACGACACCCCTGAAAGTAAGCGGCAATCAATGGAATGGAGGCACACTTCATCCCCAGCAAAGGATAAGCCGAAACAAATCTTGACACATCGAAAAATGATGTGCACAGTGTTCTGGGACTGGAAAGGCATCCAACTCATTGATTTCTTACCGCGTGGTCAAACAATCAAAGCAGATGTTTATTGTGAGACACTTAGGAAATTGCGCCGCGCAATACAGAATAAGCCCCGAGGATTGCTGTCAAAAGATGTTGTTTTTCTTCACGACAACGCACGACCACACACTGCAAATGTGACGAAAAACATCCTACAGGGATTTGCCTGGGACGTGTTTGACCATCCTCCGTACAGCCCTGACCTCGCTCCTAGCGACTTTCATCTGTTCTTACATCTCAAGTCTTTCCTTGGCGGTCAACACTTCAACAATGACGAAGAGTTGAAAGAAAATGTTTCCAACTTTTTGAAGATACAGGCGGCAAACTTCTATGAAGAAGGTATACAAAAACTTGTGCCACGCTATGACAAATGCCTGCAAAATTTCGGCAGTTATGTGGAAAAGTGGTTTAAGAGTTGTAGAATTTTGTGCAATAAATAATTATTCTGTATCTGTACATAATTTAATTTTATTACCAAACGGAACTTATTTTCTGGACATACCTCGTATGACTGATAAAGTAAAGGAATATAAAAACACTTCTTATAGAGGAATTGGAGATATACTTAAAACAGTTTATTTCAAGTAACCTTGGTAAGTTTAAGTATTTTAAAACTGAAATCAATAACAAGGAATACCTCGAAAACGGCCAAATCCACGAAAAAATGTATATAACATGAACTGCGTGGTTTATGAAGATCTACCTTTTTTGTGTAATATGAGTGAATGAATAAGTGTATTTATTGACACAACAATATCATACATTGAACTTCAACAATCGCACGGGTCCACAGACCGTGCGTGTTTAAGTAATACACAAAATAGTAAGCAATATTAAAACAACAACAAAGAATTAAAAGAGTAAACAAGAAAATAAAAAGACAAATATATTCAAATACAGCAATTTAAATTTACAGCACAGAGTACACCTTATTCAGAAGCATAAATGTACCCTCTTATAATAGATAAATGCATTTAAGAGAAATATATACACATAATATATACACAATATATAAAACCATAACACAACAATGACCTAAGTATAACATGAAATATATGTATGTAAAGCAATGTAGTCACTTTTGTTTAGTTGCTCTTCGCTATTGTTAGCTTTCTCAGATCTCAGCTGTCTTGCCTAAAGTATACTTTTTTTGTGTAGTAAGTTTTTATCTGTGTCTTACGGTTTATCAGTTGTGAAATATTCAATAAAAATCCTCCCCAATAAAGAGGTCAACAGAGCCAATTACCAGAAAATTCAAGATATACGTTTTATTTGTCTTGTAAATATCTTAAATATAAGAGATTTTAATCAAAAGCGTTAGAACCATTTTTGAGAAAATCAACATTTTCGAAAAAAGTTTCGTATTTAACGGTCTTTTGGTTTTTGAGATATGCTGTCCAAAGACACTCACACACACACATACACACACATGGACCTTTTTCTAGAAATGCTTTTCTTTTGGATTAGAGATTATTAATTAATAAAGGTTTATTAAATTTGATGCCTAGAATGGCATTATTGCTACATGTATATCCGGTGAGATCTGGGTATGGAATTTTTGGGTGGAATGCAATACCTTCTCTATACACTAGGTACATAGTATGTGTAGAGAAAATAAAAATAGCACAAACCGTTAATAGGTCTCTGTATAGCTGCTATTGGGGTCTTCTTGGAAGGGACAGATGGCGTTTAAACAATATTTTACTGCTAATGCCACAAAGCAACAATAGGAATATTACTTATACAATGTGATGAGAATGGCGATAATATTAGTTACGCCCTTGGGAGGAGGCCATTTTAATTAACATTTCTGTAGATTCATCAAGCGAGTAGTGAGATAGGTCAGTTATGCACAGAGAGTGTACGGCGTCCCTCGAGAAGCGCTCCCATTGTTCTGGAAGCTGCTCGCCTAATTGGAATCGTGAGTCAATTATCGAATATCATGGGTCATTGGGAGTCTTTCTTCTTCTTACTCTTCTCCAGATTAAGCCTTCCGCTCTTGGAGAAAACAAAGCCATCAAGAGACCGGACAGCAGTGCTTCTGACGTTAAGATTCGAAGCTTCTGGGATTCGCACACTGATCATTCCTGAATCTCTGGGATTCATCTTCATGAACATGATCACATAAGTCACCGGAAGTGGGGCCTGAGCTTTTTACTTTCTCTACACGTACTATCTTCATAGTGTATAGAGAAAGTATTGTAATGCACCCAAAAATTCGGTATCGAGATTTCACCGGAAATACATGTTTTGGGTCTCCCTGAATCCAAAAAAGCATTTCTGGAAAAAGGACCGTGTGTGTGGATCTGGACAGCATAGCTCAAAAACAAAGAGACCGGTAAATACCAAAATTGGTATTTAAGTTTGGTATCCTCCAAGAATGCGACACGAAACTTTTCAAGAAAATCCAACCACCCCAAACTACCCTTTGCATAGAAAAAATTGCGAAAATTTTTATTTTCTCAAAAATGACTCTAACGATTTTCATTAAAGTCTCTTAGAAGATATTTACATGCCAAATAAAATGTATAGCTTCAATTTTCTGGAAATAGCCTGTAAAATCCTCTTTATTCTGCATGATTTTTATTGAATTTTGCATAACTAGTAAACTTTAAGAGATAGACAAAAACTTATTGCACAAAAAATTAGATCACGATAAAACACAAAATTTACGGCATATGTATACATTTTTTTCCCTGCAGTTTCTTAGCTATTCCGTGGTTTTGATTTCACCTTTAAAACCCTTATACTTTCCTCATACAGGAATTTCTCAACTCCTGTCCATACAGACAAAGGAACTTTAGTCACATAGCAGCCAGCTTTTGACATAACTTTAACCTTTGGTACTCTCTTATTTTCCTTTTACTTACAAGGAAGCAAGTAATAATATAAGTAAGGATGCTAATTTTTTCTCGATGAACATGAAATAAATAGAAGAATAAGCGTATAGGAATAATTTGTTGCAGAGATGTAGAGAAAGGCATGTGAATGGAACAAATAACATTTTTTACTTAATAAGTATAAAATAGGGTCTTCTTATTGTGATGCCTGTTAAGCAGACAATAGTGGTCACTCTAAACCAGCGATACAGCACTGAAGGTGAAAAGACGTTTAAAAGCACACGGAAACACGGATAATTTTAATTTCTATAACCGGTATGTACAACATACATACCGGATAGCGAAAGTATTGTATTAAACTCAAAAATTTGATATCGAGATTTCACCGAAATTATATATTTTGATGCCCTATTGTAGAAAAAGGTCCATGTGTGTATGTGGCTGTCTGTCGGTCCGTGTGTGAACAGCATAGCTCAAAAACTTAAATACAAAACTTGATATTTCAGTTAAGTATCTTACATAAATGTGACAGAAAGATTTTCAAGAAAATCCCCAACACCAAACCATCCTTTACATGCGACATTTTTCGAAAGTGCTGATGTTCTTAAAACTGATTACAACGCTTCTAATTAAAATAACGTATATGAAAGATATTTACATAAAAAATAAAATGTATATTTTGAATTGTCCGGAAATAGCAACTCAAGCCCTCTTTATTCTGTTCAGTTTTGCATAAGTTTGCATAACGGTTAAATCGTAAGAGATAGACAAAAATTTATAGCATAAAAACTAGAGAACTAGTTATAACACATACATAATTTATGTCATACTCGTTTTTATGATAGAGTTGACCGGTTTTGAGTTATTCATTGTTATTGGTTTCAATTTTAAACTACCTTACTTTTCTCAAAACGGGACCATGCAAAGCTAACCGAACCTCATTTGTTTCACATAGCTACCAACTTTTAAAAAATTTGACTATAGATTTATCCTAAATTGTGCACTTATTTCCCTTCTACTTAAAGGAAGCTAGTAATATGAACCATTCTACTAATGCTTATCTAGATTAGCATGACGTAGATAAAAGAATAATCTTTTGTAAGACGGATTTGGTTGTGGAACAACTACAGAAAGTTATGTGAATGGAATACAACAGGTTTTTTTTTTGGAAGAAATGGAAAACATGTGTTAAAGACTTATATGAATAAGAAAGTGTTTCTGACACCAGATATATAATTTCATATTTGCATATGTGTTACAATTATAGACTTCTCAGTTCCAAGAATATCACCAAAGCAGGGCAGTCTCAGTGGTCTGGTGGTTAGCATATTAAAATACAAATCAAGAGGTCCGGATCCGAATCTTATCTGGAAAGTGGGAAACTTTCTTCAGCCAGGATTATTCATTATCCTACCTAGAGGTTGGAACTTTGCGAATGTAAATTTAAGAAAGAAATAAAAACAAAACAATGTAAAAAAAAAAAAAAAAGATCTGATGTGTACCTCTGCAACAGATTATCGTTAAAAAGCTTATGCTTCTATTTAAGGGAGTAACATAGGTTAAAGTAATAGTCAAAAGCTGGTCGCTATGTGACTGAAGTTCCTTTCTTTGTATGGACAGGAGTTGACAAATTCCTGCATGAGAAAGTATTACTTTTTTTAAAGCTGAAACAAAAATAAATAAATAAAAAAAGAATACCTAAAAAACGATCAACTTCTCGAAAGAAATTTTTATGGCATAAATTGTGTGCTTTAACGTCCTCTACATTTTTGTGGTAAGTTTTTATTCATCTCTTACGGTTTAGCAGTTATGCAAAATTCCGTAAAATTCATCAAGAATAAAGTAGTCTTCAAAGGCTATTCCCAGAAAATTCAAGATATACATTTTATTTGTCAGGTAAATATCTTTAATATACGATATTTTAATCAAAATCGTTAGAGCTATTTTTAACAAAATCAAAATATTGGAAATGTTTTCCATGTAAAGGGTAGTTTGTGATGGGGGGGATTTTTTTTGAAAATCTTCGTGTCGCATCCTTGGAAGATATCAAATTTAAAATACCAGTTTTGGTATTCAACGATGCTTCCGTTTTTGAGCTATGCTGTTCAGAGAGAGAGAGTGAGAGAGAGAGAGAGAGAGAGAGAGAGACACACACACACTCACACACAAGGACCTTTTTCCAAAAATGTTTTTTTGGATTCAGGGGGACCCAAAACATGTATTTCCGGTGAAATCTCGGCATCGAATTTTTGGTTAGAATACATACGGTGCTAGAGAAAGTAAAAAGTAGAAATCGTTCGAGCATATAATTTATGTCATACATTTTCTTGTTGAGTTGACCATTTTTGAGATATTCCTTGTTATTGGTTTCAGTTTTAAACTACCTAATCCGAACCGAACCTCAATTGTCAATTGATCAGCTTTTAAAAGATTTGACTGTTGTTTTAGCATAATATATACCCTTATTCTCCTTTTGTTTTCAATGAAGTAATAGGCAAACAATTCTGCTAATGTTTATCTCGATTAACATGATATACCTAAAAGAATAACCTTTTATAAGAATAATTTGTGTTTGAAACAGGTAGAGAAGGTTATGTGAATGGGAGCCATCAGATTTTTAAAAAGCAGAATGTCCTAATAATGGTTTAGAAATTATTTAGTCTTTGCTTTATCCCGAGAAAAAATTATATTTATTCAGGTAACCGAGATAATCAGTGTCACAAATGGTTTAAACATAGATTCCTCCTTAATAGAAGGGAAAGGAGATATTGCACTAAGAGTAACTCATTTGTCATGCTTATATATGATAAATCTGTTACCAAAGTGCTAAAGGCATTTTAAGAACTTCCAAAATAGCAAAAACTTTCTCTGTAAAGGGTGGCTTTGGTGTGTGGATTTTGTTGAAAATCTTAATGCAGGCTGAATTTAAATATAAAGTTGGTATTTAACCGACTATTCATTTTTACTTTCTCTATACGTACTATGTACAAAGTGTATAGAGAAGGTATTGTAATGCACCCAAAAATTCGATGCCGAGATTTCACCGGAAATATACCTATGTTTTGAGACCTCCTGAAACCAAAAAAGCATTTTTAGAAAAAATTCCGCGTGTGTATCTGTCTGTCTGTCTGGTATTTTTTTTTTTGGTAGTGTTTAACGCCCATTTTAATTACCTATGGTACCGCAGGCGGTGACACTGATGATATATGAATATGATGGAGCACCTGTGGAATGCGATAGCGGGTGAAACTGGAGTACCCGAACAAAACCCGCCCAGCGCCACTTTGTCCACCACAAATCTTACATGCGGTCACTTGGGATTGAACCTTGGCCGTCTAGGTGAGAGGCGAGTGGTCTAACCACTCGGCCACGGCACGGCCGTCTGTCTGTGTGTCTGTGTGTGTATGTGTGTGTGCAGCATAGCTCAAAAAACGAAAAGACTGCTAAATACCAAACTTGGTATTTAAGTTTGGTATTGTCCAAGGATGCGACACGAAGATTTTCAAAACAATCCCCCCACCCGAAACTACCCTTTACATGGAAAAAATTTCGAACATTTTGATTTTCTTAAAAATGACTCTAATGATTTTCATTAAAATCTCTTACATTTAAGATTCTTACTTGCCAAATAAAATGTATATGTTGAATTTTCTGGGAATAGCCTCTGAAGACTACTTTATTCTGGATGAATTTTACGGAATTATGCATAACTGCTAAGCCGTAAGTGATGGACGAAAACTTAAAACACAAAAAATGTAGAGCACTTTAAAACACACACACACACACACACACAAATACACACACACACACACACATATATATATTTCTTGGAGATGATCGTTTTTGAGATATTCCTTGTATTTTGTTTCAGCTTTGAAAAACATACTTTTCTCATACAGGAATTTGTCAACTCCTGTCCATACAAGCAAAGGAACTACAGTCACATAGCAACCAGCTTTTGATTGTCACTTTAACCTATGGTGCTCCCTTATTTCGCTTCTACTAACAAGGAAGCAAGTCATAGGCTATTCCTGCTAATTTGTTCTCGATTAGATGAAGTAAATAGAATAATTTGTTGCAGAGATGTAGAGAAAGTCATGTGAATGGAACACATAAGATTTTTTAATTATCTTACCCTCAGATGCACCTAAACACATAAAGATAACTATCTTTTTCTAAAGATGCTTTTGGGTAAGGGCGATTTACACAGCCTCAAAGAATGTTCAATTTTTGCTTTATCTATTCACGTCGTACTCCTTGACTCTGGCTCCTAAGGTCGGGGCGCAAAGCCAGCGAAGGGCAATGACTTTTGAAGGGAAGTAAAACCGGTGATCCCGTGTCATAGATTTACGCCATGTAAAAGAACATAAAAAGGCATCTGAGCAAGATTAAGTGGCCTTTCACGCCCAATATAAAATGGGGCGCTCAGAACCATAGCAGTTATAGAGCGTCCATACATAAAATTCAGATTACCTAATTTACTTTAGGTACGAGTAAGCAGTACAGAAATTAAGAAACGAGGGATTTCAACACCCTGAAAAATACAAATGAGTGTGGGTAGTCAATTTTACACCGGTAGATACTGTGTCAAATTGGTAGCATTCTACAGTGTGATACTTTATATTGTGGGGGTTGGAAAAGTTGGTAGGTGATTGCATAAGCTGTTTTGTCTCAATGACCTTGGATTTATACTACCTAGACTTACCCCTGGCGCTAGTGTTGCTGTCGCTAGTTGAAACCTCTCGCGCATGGGTAGCTGAAGAGCGAACGTGCTTTTTGCCGTATGCTCAGTACGCTTAAAAAACTTTAAAAGAGCGATAATTTAAGGGTATTAGGGTTTAATAATTAACATGGTGCACTTTTATACTGCATAGCTGTACCAACCACCGGATAAATGATTCTGAGATCACTTTTCATCGGTAAGAATAAATTGTAACATTTGTGTTCCAAATTCATTCCGATTTATTCTCGTAGGTTTCCTCGGTCACTGAGCGAGCGATAATTTATTTTAGGTTCCTAATACATAAACTAGCTCCCAGACGTAAAAAATTTTGCGAAAAATTGTTTCTATGAGATTAAAGGCTAAACCCTTTCCTTCAGGATTTAGTTTCCCTTCTTGCCTGACAAACGTAACGAGAACGCCAAATTCATTCTTATAACTATTTTGTGTGTGTTTTATTAGCATTAGAAGACAGTGCTAAAATATTAGATTCAATATTATAATTTGTCCTAAATAAAAATAAAATACACAAAATCTCGATTACGTCAATTTTTCAAATCTGTAATGTCCGACTGAAACACGACCCCAAGGATGCAAAGAGGAATTTTGCAAAACTTTTAGAAAAGGATATTAAGTAATAATCGATTCTAATTTTAGATGTGTTTGTAAATTATTTCAGGAAGCACAGACCATATTCTCCTGTTGTGCACATATTAATATACCTTTCTTATATATATATAAAACTCGAATATACAACAAATGCTGATAGAAAATGTTTACTTAAGGTTTGATTATAGTTTACTGAAGAGGAATAATTTCACGTTTACTTTATTTTTATACTGTACATACCATCTCTGAAATCCAGTATCGCATATGTTCTTTTTCTGCTAAATCAATTTATTTATTTGTTTGTTTTTATTTATTTACATGCCGCCTTAGCTAATATCGTCGTATTACCACTTTGATATTCTATAACGACTGCTTAAACTGTTAAAGTGTTCATTAAAAATGTACTTCTCGATCAAGTTAACACACATTCAGAATCGCATTCATATTTCCAGGCTCTTAAGGGTGGGGAATAAGAATAGCTTCATCAGCCTAGAATCGAACCCAGCATATTTTTCATTTTTAATTCAACATTTTGAATGCTTTATGGCAGAGACACTCTTAACAAAACCTCTTTGTAATTCTTGTTGACGACTTTGTGCATTAAAGCAAAAGGAGAAAGTATACATGGAATCACTGAGAAGAAAGTGTGGAAAATGAATTAAAGCCGAATTATGCCCTCTTTGATGCTTACATCCCATTCATAAAACACTTTAAATGCAGGTATGCGCTATTCAAGTTCAATGATAATATTTACTTCTATTTTGTTCAGTTGTAGGTTGAAATTCCGTCACAATGAAGTGATTTTATTCAACTACCAACAGAATATTTGAGGTCTAATCCATTCACATAGGTGCTGATGACCTTAAAGAACGTATTGTCGCAATTATTTCCTACTCAGGTATCCTTATGACGTAATTATAGCTGTTTTAAATTTCACTATTTTCCCATTACAACCAATGTATTGCGCTCGACCTAGGGAGTCTCTTGCCCTTTATCAGACTTCTTCATATTATGACACTTTATCTGGTCTGCGCAGCGTGTAGGGGCTTGTTTTGTCTAGAGAAATTACCTGGAAAATTGCGCACAGCCGCCTGACTTGCGGTTTGTGTGGACGTGGTCAAACAACTGAGGAAGCCAGATCACTGTCTGCACGCACCCTTCGCTTAACCCGTTGCTAAGGCACCATGACCTGTAAGTGTAACCTTATTCTTTTATAAAGCTATTACTTGTGGAACCACTGTTTCTCTCATAAGGTCATGTTCTTTTTGTTTCCCTTGTACCCCATTTCTCGCTGCTGATTTCCTGTCATCCCTGTCGATGACCCCTAAAATTTGAGAAGAATTCCGACTTCGCTTAAGTCATAATTTACAAAAGGGTTACGATAGTACAAATTGCACCTTTAACAAAAACATAGACCGAAAGGAGATAGCGATCCAAAGAGCGTACCGATACTTCGCGCATCATTAGCAATGAAAAAAAAAAAGTTTATGTTCCATTCACATGACTTTCTCTACATCTCTGCTACAAATTATTGTTAAAAAGATTATGCTTCTATTTACTTCTTACTAATCGAGAAAAAATTAACAGAAATAGTCTTATTACTTGCTTCCTTGTAAGTAGAAGCGAAATAAGGGAGTACCATAGGTTAAAGTGAAGTCAAAAGCTGTTTGCTATATGACTGAAGTTCCTTTGTTTGTATGGACACGAGTTGACAAATTCCTGTATGGGAAAATTATGCTGAAACCAAAAACAAGAAATATCTAAAAAAAAAAAAAAAAAAAAAAAAAAAAAAAAAAAAAAACGGTCAACTACACGAAAAAATGTATATAACATAAATTGTTATAAAAATGTTTTAAAATTCTCTACATTTTTTGTATGGTAGGCTTTTGTCCATCTCTTACGGTTTAGCAGTTATGCAAAATTCCGTAAAATTGTTCCAGAATAAAGTAGTCTTCAGATGCTATTCCCAGAATATTAGACATATACATTTTATTTGTAAAATATCTTTAATATACGATATTTTATTCAAAATCGTTAGAACCATTTTTAAGAAAATCAAACATTTCGAAATTTTTTCCATGTGAAGGGTAGTTTGGGTTGGGGGGATTTTTTGTTTTAAAATCTTCGTGTCGCATCCTTGGAAGATACCAATCTTAAATACCAAGTTTGTTATTTGACGGTCTTCTCGTTTTTGAGCTATGCTATCCACAGACACACACACGGACCTTTTTCTGAAAATGCTTTTCTTTTTTTGCATTCAGGGGGACACAAAACACATATTTTCGGTGAAATCTCCGTATCTAATTTTTGGGTGGAATGCAAAACCTTCTCTATACACTATGTACATAGTACATAGTGCAGAGAAAGTAAAAGGGTTGGAAATGTCAAATCTGGAAGTTTACTTCTTAGTTCGAAATATAAACGAAACTGCTATTTCACTGCTGATGCAACGTTGTAACCTAAGTTCCGGGAACACAAAGAGGCCTAAAACGTCCCTACATTTCCAAAGTTTAGTTTCGACAGCAACACTGTGTGATTTAAGCCAAGAAACCGCAGCTTCTCATTTAAATATTCGATACAAGACTTGCAAGTTATCTGAAGAAAACGTCTCATCTTAAAATAGCTGCAAGAAGACAGAAGGGTTGGAAAGAAAGGGGGAGAGCAGCATCGATCTCATCCCATTTCTAATTAACTCCTTGTCCACTGGTTTTTGACTATATAAAAGCTTTCTGAGTATTGGAAACTGTCTGTCTTGTGGATGTATTGATTTCAACTGGGACGTCTTAAAACGGAAAGCTTAAGAAATCCTTGTCCGAAGACGTTTCCTTGAACTGCTGACGAAGAGCCACTTCACAAATACAGGGAAAATAGTCCAGCATACTCAGCTACAGAATCAATTAGCCTTAATGAAATTACACTTTTAAAAAGAATAGACTTGCAGGAAACAATTTAATTTTGCAATATTAAAGTAGTTTTCAGCATAAGGAATATTAACTACATACTTTTTTTAAAGAATAAAGTTTCTTTATTATTTGTTTTCTTGAGTATCAAAAAAGAATTCTCCGTTTGAATGTGGATTTCATCTATTAAAGGAGTTATACAAAAAACTGTTAATAATTGGTTTAGATTCAATTAAATACATTGATTTGAATTGAAGAGAATTTTGATGCTCTTCTCCTACCTATTTACTTCAGCTAATCGAGATAAACATTAGCAGAAATGACATTTACACTTAGTTTCTTTTGAGTAGAAGGGAAATTAGGGAATATATTTATTTCCTTAAATTTAATAATCAAGTTTGGTGTCCAAGAGACATTTTGAGTTCTGCTATTCACAGACTCTCTCTCTCTCTGTCTCTCTTTCTCTCTCTCTCCCACACACACATACACACACACTCACGTACCCTTTAAAAGAAAGCCCTTTCCATTCAGGGGACCTCAGAATTTAAAAGGGAAAAAAATAAAAAAGAAACAAACAAACAAAAAGAGAAAGAATGGGAGAAATAAATAAAAGGATTTCACAATTTTTTTGCAGAAAAGTGAATATACACGTTTTATATAGCATGCAAATATCATGTTTTAATACAAATCGTTAGTCATTTTTGAGAAAATAGAAAATAACAAAATGTCTACAAAAGAGGGCTTGGGATGTTTACGCATTGAGACATTAAATATCACACGAACATTTGTCTAAATGCATTTTGTTTTTATTCACTCTGAAAAGTATTTCCGGCGAGTCCTGATATACATTTTTATTTTCTCTACACGTACTGTGTACACAGTGTGGAGAAGGTATTGTAATGCACCCAAAAATTCGATACCGAGATTTCACCGAAAATACATGTTTTAGGACCCTCTGAATCCATAAAAAGCACTTCTGGAAAAATGTCCTTGTGTGGTCTGTGTGTGTGTGTGTGTGTGTGTGTGTGTGTGTGTGGGCAACATAGCTCAAAAACGAAAAGTCCTTAAATACCAAACGTGGTATCTCAGTTCAAAGTATTCCAAGGGTACGACACGAGATTTTCAAGAAAATTCCCTCACCCCTAACTATCCCTTGCAAGGTAAAATTTTCGAAGAATTTTATTTTCTAAAAAATGGCTCTAACGATTTTGATTAAAATATCGTATGTTAAAGATGTTAATATGACAAATAAAAGCCTCTAGGAATAGCCTCTGAAACATTTCTGAACTAATTTTGCGAAATTTGGCATAACTGGTAAAGTAAGAGATAGACAAAAACTTACTTCACAAAAAATTTAGCACTTGTTAAACGCACAATTTATGTTAAATACATTTTTTTCTTGGAGTTGACCTTTTTTTTTTTTTAAATATTCCTTGTTATTGATTTCAGTCTTAAAATATTTATACTTATCTCATACGGGAATTTGTCAACTCCTGTCCATACAAACAAGGAATCTTCAATCACTTAACGACTAGATTTTAAAAGATTTGCCTACCCCTTTAGCCTATGCTATCCTCTTATATCTCGTCTACTTTCATGGAAGAAAATAATAAGACCCTTTCTGGTAATTTTTCCTCGATTAGTATTAAGTAAATAGAAGAATAAGTTTTGTAACAATAATTTATTGCAGATTAGTAGGGTAAGTCATGTGAATGGAACACATCAGATTTTTTTTGGCGGAATACAATATTTCCCTTACTTATTACTGGTAAGATTTGAAATCATGATGAATAGTTAGAGGAGTCTGAACCAATTTCACTTCTGGGGACGGCGTGGTGTTTAACGCCCGCTTTTACTACTTTTGGCATCGCAGGCGAAGACACTGATAATACATGGTATACAGATGGAGCACCGGTGGAATGCGATGGCGGGGGAAACCGGAGAAGCCTGCGGAACCTCAATCGTGATGCTATAGTATATATTGCTCATATTAAGAAGTCAACAATTTTGCAAATTTTCCACATTTTTAGATTTTGGAATTTGCAAATAAACATTTCTACAGAAATTGTAGCATAGCTAAATAATTGAGGTTCAGAAGATACCTGATTATACTAAGAACAAGCATACAAAAGTGTGATTATGTATTGCAAGTGGTATCAGGGAAAAAGGTATGTGAATTCTCATGTTTTAAGAGTAAATTTTATTACTTTCCCGCTGAATGAAATACTTTTTATAGACTGAACCACATAAGCTATTAATGCAAACAACCCCTTGAAATAATTTTCATGATTTATAAAATAAACCATAAAAATACCTGGGAAAACAAGTGAATACTCTAAGAGCAGTGGTAATTCAACTCATTTAAGGTGTAATTTCTGTACGTTCAGACTACCGTGTCCCCTCAAGGTCCCCTCTGTTCAGAAGAAGATAGAACATGTGGTAGCAGTATACATTAGTTGCGCTGAAGCAGAGATTTACGTGCAAGACAAAATCTGCTACCATGTGCTGTGTTATAGGAACGGTTCCTATGCGATAAAGCAAATTGGCACGTTGTTGCCGCGGGAGCCCGCGAGGGGTGTCAGGTGCGCCTCGTTACGAACCGGCCTGTTATCGGCAGCATCTCCAATTGAAACCCACTGACAAAATGATTAGGGTAGCAGCTATCGTTAGTACCTGCATTACGCAACACATAGCAAGGTGCGCCTCGCTGATCCTGCAGTCCATAATACTAGATACAGTAGCTTCAAAGGAATCGCTCACAGGCAATAAAACAAAACTCATCGGGAACAAAAATAGAAGAGGATTTCTGGGAGACTGGAACTTACTTCGGCAATGTCCATTTCAACCTTGTTGAAATATACAAGAGCCGTTTTTGTCAACCTCCGAAGGGCTATAAATAAAAGACAAGTTCATAGAAAACATTTATTTTGTTACTAAAAGTTTTGTACACTTATAGTTACTTTTCAACATAATCACTGAAAAGATTAAAACATTTATCGTACCTGTGCACAAGCTTTGCAATACCCGCTTCAAAAAATGTTGCCGCTAATGATTTCAAATGAGCATTGACGTTGTTTTGAAGATCATCGATGGTTTGCAAGTGCTGCCCTCCTAGCCACGCCTTCAGTTCAGGGAAAAGGTGAAAGTCGCTGGGTGCCAGATCAGGACTGCATAGCGGATGATCGAAATTGTTCAAGAAGCCGTTGGGTTGTACCAGCAGTGTGTGGACGAGCGTTGTCATGGATCAAAACAATTGCTGAAGGCAGTATTTCTCTTCGTTTGTTTTGAATGGCTCTCCGCAAACGTCGTAAAGTTTCACAATAAACAGCTGCATTGATAGTGGTTCTAGGCTGCATCATTGGCGGCAACATTTTTTAATGCGGGTTTTGCAAAGCTTATGCACAAGTACGATAAATGTCTCTATCTTTTTGATGATTATGTTGAAAAGTAACCATAAATGTACAAAACTTTTAATAATAAAATAATTGTTTTCTATGAACTTGTCTTTTATTTATAGCCTATCGGAGGTTGAAAAAAAAAACGGCCCTCGTTTGTAGTTTGCTTTTACTGCAATGACCTCGGAATGTTTCTGCTGCAGCGGACTAGTGGTGAATGACACGCTCAAGGCCTCACGTTAGGGGCAAACAGGACTACTTGCGGTGCTCTGATCCACCGTTCGTCCGTACCTTTAGCTTTTATCCTAAAACTATGGAGTACTAAAACAACTTAGAAGGTTACTTTACGCGCATATGCTAAAGAAATATCGTATCTTACTCCTTTAAGTATGCTGTGCATTTATTTGTAAATAGTGTGAGACATAACTTTCATCTGCTTACTGAAGTGTCTGGTGACACTTTTCATAGCACCAGGTGATCATAATTTGTTCTGTCGAGACATTAACAAGATTTTCCTGTCTGGTTTAGTTGTGTTTCTTTCCGTTCTTATTTTTTTTTCTTATTTCCTTTTTCTTTTCTTTCTTCTGTTGCTACTGCTAGTAACTGGCAACTTACTCGCTAAGCTCGAAAAACAATCACGGTCGCTCTTCTAGCATCTAACTCGTGCCATCTCAGCTGACATCTATAGGATACCTGGAATCTTTCTCTTCTCTAAAATTTGCGGACAAAAAAGAACAACTTCGAAAACGAACAGCATAACTTAACATTTTGTAGTCAACTAAAAATAACAAGCTATACATGTTATGCTTTTTTTTTTTTTTAATATATACTTATCGATAATGAATATAGGGAAATTGAATCTTCACTCCAAACAAGTGATCAAAATTATGCCATTTGAAATATTATTTTCATGTAGGTTATTATTTTCCATTGCATTCCATTATTTTACAATATATTGCATCCCAATATAACAAAAACACCAGAGGAAAGTTATAGAGAGGAAAAAAAGAAATGATAACTTCGCTTCGGACACTTGCGATTTGGTTGCACTATGGCTGGAAAATAGTTGTGTGTACACAGGGTTTCACAGGGACCTCCGCTCCCCAAGGACTGCCAGTCATTCACTCTAAATAAGCCTGTTCTGAATGTGTGAAGACGATTACTATGGACACATTCAGAAATATATATTGTAATCCATTGCAACAGTTGTAAATCACATATAAACTGATGAGTAAATATTTGCTATTGTTTCATATTATTTATATTTTATGATAAAAGCTAGGTGTACTGCATAACTACTTACCTACTTCTGAACATACCTATACTTTCAGCTCAAACTTAGCAGCTCACAAGACTTTTGTCCCTCCCCTCTCCGAACCTCAACTCACGTCCGAGGCATAATGACCACCATCATAGGAATACCGTGACAATATATTCTTCCAGTATTCAACAAAAACAGAAATCTTTTGTTATTTTGATTCTCATTCCGTATTGTTCTCTGGTTAACGGTTAATTTAAATTCTACTTGCTGCCAGGAAGTGCCACACATTTGGTGATTCAACAAAGGAAAGAATTTGTGGAATCCACACCGTACACCAATGGATGCAAATCACTGGAGTACAGAAAAACAGTTGAAAGAGTAATTCTAATATTGAATATCGGACATAATCCTATTAAAGAATTTGTTTCGATTATATCAAAATACTGCATTTACATAGCTAATGACGAACTTACACATCTTAGATTTTTCCCTCGATAGCGAGACTGGACAGCACAACATTCCCAGACGGCAGTAACCTTGATTCCGTCGGGAGAGATGCTATTTGGAATTATAGCCTTTGCACGCTCTGCATTGTAACTTCAGACTTCACAGTAAATCGTACTTTATGTTCCAGCGTTGAGAGACATTTGCAGCAATTCAACACAAAGGCGTTCTCCTGTTTCCTAGAGCTATAAATACCAGAGCGCGATTACCTTTTGTTTTTCAGATGTGCCTCTTCGAGTGACCGGGTATCTTCACTCAACATCAGAACACGAAACGGCTCAAGACAAAGATGAACAGTAAATAGTATGGTCATTTTAAGTAGGTAGGTTGTATTGGATGAATAAATACATTAAATCTTTATATAAAACATTATTGAAAGCTTAGGTTACCATCTGAGCGTCATCCTGAGTAAGAAACAACAGCAGTTCACGTCTCCACTAAAGAAAAGGATGCCTAAGTTATTGCCGTTATTCTCTTGTTACTCCCGGTAAGGAATAATACATATCGTAAAGAAGGCCACGAAAAAATTATATGCTCTGTAATTTTCTTCTCAAAGATATAAAGAGGGAAATGTCGAAAATAAGATATATTTAATGATGAAAGAAACTGATTCGTTGTGAAGTTTATTAATAATTAAATTGGATATATTGTTCTTCGGGAAGAAATAAGTCATAGAAGGCTGGGAGAAGTACAAGTCTAATTAAAGTCCTTAAGCATTTATCGTTCTTGAAACTGGTGGACGATGAATGAATACAATGATTGATGAGATGCTCAAATGAGCCTGGAGTTCATAGAAGTTAATGTTACCTCACAATCGTCTTCTCAGCACAACGGGAACCACCGGCAAAAGCCTTATCCGAGCAACTCACCCTGATCGAGAATTCAACTCGAGATGTCTTGAATGTAAGGAAGATACGCTTAAACAAGTAACTGATAAATTCACAAAGTTTTATGAGAGATAAAATCCAGTTAACAGTTATTTGAGTGGGAGAGTGTATAATGCGATGTCAACATTTGTTACCCTAATGGAATATATATGACATAGAATCAATATTAAATGTTGTGACAGTATCGCTCTCAAGTTTGCTTTGGAATGCGATTTCTGTTTAAATACAGTTCCCCAGTCTGGTCGGGATTCCGGCGCTGTATACCCTTTTTCCAATTTCCTAATATTTTTATTGTTTTTGCTGTTTTCTTCCGATAACCACACATATACGCAAACACATAAACACCCATGCCCAAGGCGGGACTTGAATCTACGATCCCCTGCGCCACGAAGCACCAAAGCGAGACATTTTAGTGAGCGCGGCCATGTGAACCGGCCGATTTGGCTCAGTTAGAGACCTTGGAATGCGTGACTATACATAAACTGCGGTGCGGCGGTAAACCGGAACGAGACTCTGGATCCTTCCAGAAGCCTCGGTTTCCACAATCTTCCAGAAAGTTCCGTGACGTCATTTTCTAGCTATAGAAGGAGGAGGAACTGCAGGCCGTGAGTGGTGTGTTGTGAGTTGTACTGAGTCGTGAGTGACTGGGATGTTAGCGCGCAGTGGTCAATTACCTGGATGGAATGAAGCTGTCAACTATCTACGTGTCGAAATGTCAAGTGAATTGTTTCCAGCAGTAAATTAAATGCTTTGTTTCTACAAATTTTGAGTCAATAAAGACATTTATTACAATATTGACGACACATTTTGTCGTTTAGGTCAAAATAGGTGAACAAATTTAGATTTGGGAAATTATCTCGATAAACAACTGAAACAGGCATACAAACAGGGATGTATATCAGTTATCACCAGTCCTCTTATTCGAACTTTTGGTGAAGATTTGCTCATACAAAAGGGAGTCGCAGTAGTAAGAGGAAGAATAAAGAACAGAGAAATGATTGATGACATGTTACTGCTTGATCGGAAGATGGAACCGAAGAACATGCTATGAATAAATAGAAATCGTCATCGATTCGGGATGAAGACAACCAGAGAGATCAAAAATACTGTTGAGTGTTGTGAAAAGAAAATCATATATTTTATACTTTTAACTATATATGTATAATTATATATTGTCATCCATTTTGCCGACATTTCATATTAACTACTTCCTTACTCTCACGCCTGGCTATGGACGATCCCTTCTTCCGATTCTTTATTCTAAGATTAAATGCCATTGTTCCTCGACAGACTTCTGACTATGGGTACCCATGTACGTCCTAGGGAGTGTAAGTCCTCCAGACGGAAAAGCTAAGCCAGCTAAGTTAAGTTTTAACACATTATATAGTTAAGAATGTGAGATACTAAGTGGACAGACAGACTTAGATATTTGAAATGTACAATAAGGAGAGATTTTGGACTGTCTTTAGAAAACCAGAAAAAAGTAAAGGAATACCACTCGTGAAAAAAATCTGATATCTTCCACTCACTTCCATTCTTATTCTTAAAAACATAAATTGTGTGTTTTAATGTGCTCTGCATTTTTTGTGTGTTAAGTTTTTGTCTATCTCTAACAGTTTAGCAGTTAAGCAAAATTCCGTAAAATTCATCCAGAATAAATTAGTCTTCAGAAGTTATTCACAGAAAATTCAAGATGTATATATTATGCTATATTTTAATCAAAATTGTTACAGCCATTTCTGAGAAAATCTAAATTTTCGAAAAAAATCCCATGTAAAGTGTAGCTGGGTGTGGGGAGATTTTCTTGAAAATCTTCGTGTCGCATCCCACAAGTTTGGTATTTAACGGTATGTTCGTTTTTGAGCTATGCTGTCCATAGACATACACACATACCTTTTTCCAGAAATTCTTTTTTTGGATTCAGGGGGACCAAAAACATGTATTTCCGGTGAAATCTCAATATCGAATTTTTATGTGCATTACAATATACACTATAATGCGTGTGAGCAAAAAGAAGCATTTTCCTCTCCATTAGGAAATGCCTAATAACTCCATGGCACGACAGCTCACGGGGAACCTTGGCCTACCGCCCGGCCGCTGCGTCCCCCATCTCGGTCCACTACAGACGTCATGGATGGGGTGCAGTATTGGAGGGTGAGACGTGGTCAGCGCCTCGAGCCCCTCCCGGCCGGGTAATGCGTACCTCATGACATGGAGCAGCTAATTTTCTATCAAGTAGCTCCTTAATTGGCCCCCCAGGGACCTTACGAGGCTGAGTGCACCCCGGTCCAGGTCTCCCAGCGGGGTAAAATCCCCACACAGGTACTGGGGATCGAACCCAGGTCTCCCGCTTGGTAAACACATGTGCTACCACTGCACTAACGAGACGACCAAAGTGCCTAAAGGAGATAATAGAAAAGTGTAACGTGTGCTGCAACTTGTACATTTGAAATGCTGTGAGCAAATAAGATCGAAAAGATTTGAAATATAGATATAAAAAAAATGGAGTATATACAATGAAGAGATAAAGCCAGTAATGAAGTTGTTTGTCATATTGGGCGAAAGGAAACAAATTATGAAATTGGTTGGAAGAGGAAAAGAAATTGAAAAAGCAATTGACTGTGCCCATGTTAAGCTAGAATCTGCTTGCTGGGAGATACAGTATAAAGTAAAGGAGAGAAAGAATGGAGAAGGAGAAGAAGAGGAAAGCTGAAAAAGTGGAACATCGAGGAAACTGTAAGTTTGAAAGAAGAATCTGCTCTTGGATTAAAATTATGGACGATAAAAATGAAAGTTTTTCAAGACAAGTTACATTAATAACAGCGGTATTTATTTAGATCTGTGTACATTAATACGTATTGCAAAATTTCTAAAAAAGAAATATTTTATGGGTGCGAGAAGAAAAAGTAGCTATTAATTCTTCCTTGAAAACTTAACACGTTTTCTGGTATCCTATTCAGCCCATAGACATTTTGGAACAAATGAACTTTGTACGCAACTAACGAATATTTATGGACTGTTCTACTATTGAAATATGTTCTACAAAACAACTCTGCGACTGTGGGTCGAAATACAGCGAAACAAGCAACATCATGCTACGAAATATAATTGAAGAGGGAAGAATCAATGTTCTTAATCTTGAGTTTTTTATTGTGAGAAGGGAACTGTTAACACAAAAAAATTGGAATTGCCAGACGTCTATCATCCTAAAAATCCAAAAATCCCCCAATTAAAGCCTAAGTTGGAAATTTAAGATGACGCCATGGCCAAGTAGATCACTAGCCTTTCACCTAGGCGGCCCAGGTTCAATCCCAGAACACTAAACTTGGGATTTGTGGAAAGGTGGAGTCTGGGATGCTTTTTTTTTCCGGGTACTTCGGTTTCCCCGCCATTCAATACACCAATTTCACCAATAATCGTGTTTCCTTTGGTCAATTTCAACATAATTTAATATTATCCGCTTTCACACTTTCATACCAGGCTACGGGCTGATCACCCATCTTCCTTCTCTCTGACCTAGAGCCTCTCCTTCTCAATAGGTACCTGGTCCCAGTCCTAGAGGAGAGTAAGCAGGAAAAGAGGAAGAAATAGTTGACTGATATGGCTTCTGGAATGGTTCAGACAAGGAGGAAGATACCGTTGTTAACAATCATAGTGACAATAGGATGCTCAAATACTTTCTGCAGAGAAAAAACTGGCAGTAATCTTCTGTGGACTTTAGTAAACAAGCGTTTTCTTTACCTGGGTTACTCAAATAGTCCTTCTAGCTCTAACAAGACAAAAGTAGAAGGAAGAATCGGACAAAGGAAGAACTTATCCTGGACGCAACGATAACTATATATCCTAAATATCCAAAATTGCTAATGAAAAATACTTATAAGGTATTAAACATTTTTTAGAATATAATTTTCTAGATGATATAAAATAATATGGATAAGCTACCGATCCTCGTAATCACATACGCTTTTCCATTCCACCCGAAAGCTTTCCTATCCCTAATTTGGATTTTACCAAATTAAAAACAACAAAAGTCGCAACTAATTTTGAGGGGTCATTGCGGGCTGTACTTGAGCGGAGCATATAATCGATATCCATATTCAGATCTGTTTATAAGTGCAATTATCTGGAAGTGTGCTCACTCAGTCTCACGGAAGCTGAGGGCTCCTTAAAGAGAAAATAATGTTTTGGTGTCACCGCGATAACTTGAGTTGGGGAGATAGTTTAAAATGGAAAAAATAGCACATGCTTCCTGGTGAATAAATTGTCAATTGTTTCAGAGCTGTATTTACATTAACTGTAAGCATACATTAAAATAATTCCAGTACATAACACACATAGATATATTGTAGCTAGAAGAGTTAGAACAAAGCAATTATATTCGCAATTATCTAATATATATATTCGCCCTTAAGTGAACCTCCTCACCAAAACAAACCCAGACAATGAGTGGCACTATTTTAATCCATCCTTTCGCCATTCGCGACAGAATACGTCATACTTTCAGGACCACGTGGCGAGTACACGCATGCAATATAAAACGAACGGAGCCCTTATTCCGACAACTTAAATGGTGACAAGCATGTTCTGTTGGAGGTTAAGGTGATAATTCTAAAAGACACGAGCAAAAAGAAAGTAAAATTCTATACAACAACAAACAGAAACTGTAATATTCTGGAAATCAGGTGATTCACACACATTGTATGTTGGGACTTACAGCTTAGTTTAGCAGTATAAATCAGCGGTAATTAAACTCCTAGGTATTTGTATAGAATATTAAACGATTTAAGAACAAGTTCATTCTAAAATTAGATAATCAGCATGGCATTACATTCCTGTGCGCATTGCCACGTATTGTGCTACTATACTCTAGTCACGTGAGTTCGTTTTGGCTCGAATCAACTTAAGAGTGGGCACACAGTAGTTGCAGCTTTTTGAGTCTTCAACACAACTTGACACGTGTACTTGTTTAGTTTTGAGCGCTAAAGCAAACAAAGTACATACGCGACTGCTTCCACACCCTTGTTTATTGAGCGAGATTGTTTTTACTCTTTGTTATTGCTCAAGATTACAATAGGCCTTTAAATTTTATTACAAGGTGTGGAATTGTACGACTTTATGTAAACGACAGAGTAAACTATAATTAAATGAAAATGAAATGATGATGGTACTCTTTAACTTAGCTGTGTTCCAACAGGTGGCCAGATATTATAATTAAATTTTGCAGACTATGAAGCGTGCGTAAAACTTCCATATATTAGAGTCGGCTGATAAGTCCCGGGCCTCTCAAGGAAAACAGCACTAATTTTTTTTATTTCTCAACATAATCTCCAGAAAGGCTAATACATTTGTTATATCGGTGTTTTAATTTAATTAAGCCATCTCTGTAGTGCGATTTATCAAGATCCTCAAAATAGCCGTTTACCGCAACAATGACCTCCTCGTTGCTGTGAAATCTTCGTCTTCCAAGAACATTTTTAAAGTTTGGGAACAGATAGTAGTCACTAGGCGCTAGATCTGGCAAATAGGGCGGATGTTCAAGCAATTCGACGCACATTTTCCCCATTGCAATGACTGAACGATGGGTCGGAGCATTGTCGTGATGAAACAAGATTCTTTTTTTGTGCCAAATGAGGGCTTTTTCTTTTCACCTCATCACTCAAACGTTGCAGTAAGCTTGCATAGTAGACACCAGTGATAGTTTACCCTTTTTCAAGTAATAAATAAAAATAATTCCCTGTACATCCCAGAAAACCCTCGCCATAACCTTGTTAGCTGCCAAAATTGACTTTGTCTTTTTTGGAGTTGCTTCACGTGGCGCAATCCACTGTTTTGACTGTCATCCATGGTAATAAGCTGTCTCAAAAATTCACTGGAATTTTTAAGGTAGAGCTCCACATTCTTAACAGAAACAGTTTTTCTTTGTAACTTTTGATCAGGTGTCAACAAACCCAGCACCCATCTTGCACAGACTTTGTGAAAGCCAAAAACATTACCTAAAATATTACCTGCACGTTCTTTTGATATGCTTACAGCTTCTGCTGTCTCAACTTTAGTCTGCGGGTTCGAATACCAAAAGATGAATTTTTTCAATGATCTCTGGAGTTGTCACTTCTACAGGGCGTCCTGATGAAAGCTTAACACTAGCGCTCGTAGTCCCATTTTAAACTCTGCAACCCACCTTTTAATCATTGAATATGAAGGAGCAGAGTATTTAAATGTACTGTCCATTTATAGAGTATTTAATCACTGTTCGTTTTACCAAATCCTTCATTTTCCTGAAAATTCTAAAATTGTCTTGTTTAAAATGCTGTCATACGAAAACTAAATAAGCTATTGACCTGTAACTATGGATACAAGCTAGTCTAGAGTTAAACTAATACGTTGCTACCATTTAACTGGTCAGTGGCGCCACATCTGTGTGAGCCCCGGGACTTATCAGCCAACCCTCGAGAGAGAGAGAAAGAGAGAGAACGCGATGTAAGCTAAAATTTATATTCAGGATAGAAGGCAAATACCCTTTAATGGGAAAATATCCCGTTACGTTTTGTTTCCATAAAATTACTCACAATTTTTATTAAAATACGACATGCATGTTGGTATTCTCTATGCGTGTATAACTCTCTGAATTACAATTCCATATAGCAGAGGTAGGCAAATCTGTATAGGCTTATGATATGACTACACCACCGTAAGGGGCAAAGGAATACGCTGCGCTGCTTCAACTCTCCTCTTTCAATCGTAAACTAGCAGTAATGTACACCGCATCGATAAGACATTGTTCTTTCCAAACTACGAAAACGGAAAGGAACCTTCCAATTCCAATTAAGAATGTGGTCACAAAGCCCACAAGAAAATCTCAGATGTGACATCTATACTATTTTAAAGGAATATTGCAAAATAAATAGTTGTCCATAAATGTAACAGATTTATAGTCGTAAATTATCATAAGTAGGTACGAGTAAAGAATGTTGTGCTTTTACTTTTAGGATTTACACTTGTAAATCCACTGCAGTAACATAAAGATGAAAGTGGAGTAAGTTTAGAGAAAATTAAAATTAAACCAAAACAGTGAAGTAAAGAAAAATGCTAGCCACTTATAAAGTTGTTTTAGAAATAATAAAATCTCTTTCATAGCCTAGGGGTGCCATGCTAGCCTCTAATTACCGAGGTCGCGAATTCAAACCCGGCGGAAGCCGATGGAGTTTTTGTCGTAAAATGCTTAGTATGCCTTATTTCAGAAGGGAAGTAAAGCCGGTGATATCTTGTCTAGATTCATGGCGCTTAAAAGAACCTCAAGCCTAACAGAGGCATCTACCAAAAATAGAATGGAGCCCTAAGGGTCAGTTTCATAGTTTAAGCTTAAGCTTTAATAAGCTATGGATGCCGCTTAAGCCAGGCTTTTGCTTTGGCTTAAACTTTGCGTGTTTGCAGCAGGCACCCACTTCAGTTTTACTGAGCTGAATATTCCCACGGAACGGTAAGGATGTGCATCGAGTGGGTGAGTTCCCAACATTTGTTTATGGTCATGCTTTTCCTAAAATATGCTTTTATAAGTTATCCAGCAACATAGTTAAAATTACCTAAAAGGAACCTGATGTGTTCCATTCGCATAATGGTCTCAACATCTCTACAATAAATTATTGTTAAAATCCATATTCTTCTATCTACTTTATGATAATCGAGATAAACATTAGCAGAAATTGTCTTAATTACTTGCTTCGCTATAAATAGAAGGAAAGTAAGGGAATACACTAGGCTAAAACAATAGTCAAGTCGTATAAAATCTTGTTGCCCTGCAGGGCCAGGAGTTTACAACTTTCCAAGTGAGAAAAGTTTTTAAGTATTTTAAATCTGAAACAAATAACAAGGAATACCTCAGGAATTATAAATTCCCCGAAAATACCGTAATTTATATAAATTGTGTGTTTTAACGTGATCTACATTTTTTGTGGGGTAAGTTTTTGTGTATCTCTTACGATTTACCAGTTACGTAAAATTCAGCAAAATTCCTCCAGAGACTATTCCCAGAAAATTCAAGATATACATTTTATTTGCCATATAAATATTTTAATATACAGTACTTTAATCAAAATCGTTAGGGCCATTTTTGAGAAAAATGAACATTTTCGAAATTTTTTCCATGTAAAGGGTGGGGAAATTTCCCTCAAACTTTTCGTGATACTTAACTTAAATACCAAGTTTGGTATTTTACTGACTTTTCGTTTTTGGATTATCGTGTTCACAGACACTCTGACAACACGGACACACACGAACCTTTTTCTAAAAATGCTCTATTTGGGATTCAGGGGGTCCCAAAGCATGCATTTCCGGTGAAATGTCGGTATCGAGCTTTTGGTGGGAATGCAATACCTTCTCTGCACACTATGAACATAGTACGTGTAGAAAAAGTAATAAGATCAAGAGTACTGTGGGCTTTACTTCTCAAGAACTTAACACCTCCAGCAAACTCTGAATTGCATAGAGTAAGAAAAAGTGAAAAGTTCAACGAAGCGTGAATTAGAATGGTGTGACAGCTCACCAGAACATTTTCCAATTGCAATTATTAGCATATATTCACCTTAGCGTTTATCACTCGATTTTATATAGCTTGAGAAAATTTCGAATTCTAAACTATGTTCTAGTGTTCAGCTGGGTACATGTATTAAACTATTCATTACTAGTATTGCCTTCTTCGTACAACAACATGGATATCCCTTAGATTAAGGGAAATTAAGTACGGGTTTAAGTCAAGACATGGATAAGTTCAGCTTGAACTATGTACTGTAAAACTACACTCTAACCTAAGCTTTTGCATAAGTCCGATTTGAAGTTAGGGACACTGGGAATGAAATTTCAAATTTATATATTTCTTTATAGATTTTTCTGTAAATTTTACTATAATTGCATTGCTATTACGTTAATACGAAAGCCAAACTTCATTCAAGTTGGATAAAAATTATGAACGATATAAATTATTCGAAAATTGTATTATGTTAATATGTTGCATAATCAAAATGTGCAAAGCGCTTCAAACTTTGAGAAAATTTGTTGGCATTTTATGAATTTAATCTATGAAGGCTATACAACTTTAAAGAGGGTAATGTGCAATAACTATTATTACTAAATTAATATAAAATTAAAAAGCTCGGAAGCTTTAACCTCCAAAATTAATCATTTTTCGTACAGATATATTTTTTTAAAACAATTAATGTGCCTGAAAGGATTATTCAACCCCTTGTACATATTACAATAGATACTTTTATACATTCTGGGAAATTTTAGTTGTGTTTAAATAAACACTTAGACACGTGATACCTTTTCGAGATGTGAAAGTGCAGTTTTGAGAAGAAACACTGTTTAATGAAAAAGTATGTTAGGAAAGAGGTATGTGTGTGTACGTGTGTATGTGTGATGCCACAGGGAATTCACATTGTTGACAGTGGTTTATTGTACGTCGGTCACCAGGAAGATTGGATGAAATGAAAGTAATAACAGTAAGTGACCGAAACCGAACCGTGGGAGAAGAGCCACATTGAAGGATCCCTAACATATCCCTAACAATTCTTCATATTCACGCGAGGAGCGCCTGATCTGACCAAACTCCCTGGGTCTACAGACGATTTCCAAAGCCATCCCGACGCCAAGAGTTGTTTTTCCAGAGCGCAGTCCCACCATGGCGTCGATGCCACGACTTCCCGGATCGCTTGCGCCACCTGGCAGGTGTATTGTACAATCTTAAAATTGCTGTAGAGATTGAAGCAAGGGGAAGACTGTTATATTTTGCTTTTCTATATTTTTCTAAAGCTTGCAGAAACTATATGTAATCAAAAAGCACTTTTTTATTTTTTGACCGATTTTAGTGAATATTTCACTCCCAATGTCCCTTAAGATTAATTTTTAAAACGGGGCCTGAACATTTCAGATACATGTTGTGCATTTAGGTTGAAACAATCTCCATCCTTCAGCAGTAATATTGTCTTGTTTAGATAACATGGCGATACGGTAAATCGGCTCAACATGGTTTAAGCCAGGCCATGGATAAGCTTGAACTGTAAAACTCCATTGTAGCTTGAACCTCCGCTTAAGCCAGAGACTCAAAGCTTAAGTTTAAATTTTAAACCTGGGCACACGAACCTGGTATATAAATAAATCTCACATTTGGAAAGGTAGAATCAGACTGAAAAATTCAATGCCATAGCCGGGATATGAACCACGGATCTCCAGGTAACTAGGCGGTTACTCTACCACTGAGCCATCATGACAACATGCCGGCATAGCATTGTATTCCTCAAGTGACTCGTATGTATTCATTCCCGGTAAACCACAAGAGGATCTCAAATTATTTTGAGATGACAACCCCAATAGCGACTTACAATGTTGGAAGTTCTTTAAATCCCAGGATTCATAGTATAGTCAACTATTATGGTCAATTAGTATTGATTTAATAGTTTTTTTCACACAAGCCGTGTGTAGGACAGGAGTTGGATTGGTAGAGACAGACTAAAAAAGTCAATGCCATAGACGGATCTCCCGGTCTGTAGCTGGTTACTCTACCACTGAGCTACCATGACAACATGTCCGTATAGCGGATACGCCGTGGCCGAGTGGTTAGACCATTCGCCTCTCACCTCGACCGCCCGTGTTCGATCCCAAGCGATAGCATGTGAGATTTGATTTTCTCCGGGCACTTCGGTTTCCCCCACCATCGTACTCCACCGGTGCTCCATCTTCATTCCATGTATCAACAGTGTAATCGCCTGCGGTGCCTTGGTAGTAAAAGCGGGCGTTAAACACTAAAAAAATTGCCGGTATAGCATTGAATTTCTGAACTGACTCACATGTTTCCCGGTAAACCACAAGGTGATCTCAAATTATTTTGGGACAACAACCCCATGGCGACTTTCAATATTGTAAGTACTTTAAGTCCTAGGATTCCTTTTATAGCCAACTATTATGGTCAATTAGTATTGATTTAATTGTTTTTCACACAAGCCGTGTGTAGGACAGGAGTCTGACTATACCTATTCAACTCCTATCCTACACACGGCTTGTGTGAAAAAACAATTAAACTATACAAACCTCACATTTCTTTCAATGATTTACTACTTATTGCTGCAACTATATGAATTAGTTTCACTATAGACATGGTTGCTTAGTTTACTACAGGTAGTCATTGCTTCATTATATAATGCTGGCAGAGATTCTATTGTACGGTATCACAGAGTATATGACGTTTTCTGAAATGAAATAGACTCGTTTTCTTCAAAGGAATCATTACGCTACAGGCACGACAAGGTTGCAACGTTTCTCATGAGTAATTGGCGGCCAACGGTTAAGCATCTCATATTTCTTTTTTCACACTTGCTTGCAGCCATTCATAAAGTTACCTTTTGACAGGAAGCTGTGATGTCTGCAACTTGTGATACTCGACAACACTGTAGTTATTCCTTGACTAGTAAGAGCGTTTCCAAGAAATTGAATGCTTGAGAGACATAACCAACATTGTGAAAAAAGTTTGAATTAATTACTTTCTGTACCTCATTAAATACACATAGTAGGCAGAGAACGTATTTCACTTAACCCGAAAATTCGATCCCGAGATTTTACTAGAAATAAATAGACACTTTCACATGACTTTCTCTACATCTCTGCAAGAAATTATTGTTAAAAAGCTTATGCTTCTATTTACTACATACTAATTGAGAAAAAAAATAGCAGAAATAATGTTATTACTTGCTTCCTTAAAAGTAAAAGCGAAATAAGGGAGTACCATATTTTAAAGTGATAGTCAAAAGCTAGTTGCTATGTGACTGAAGTTCCTTTGTTTGTATTGACATGAGTTGACAAATTTCTGTATGAGAAAAGTATAAGTTTTTTAAAAGTGAAACCAAAAACAAGGAATAGCTCAAAAACTATCAACTCCACGAAAAAATTGCATGTAACGTAAATTGTGTGTTTTAACGTGCTCTAACTTTTTGTGTGGTAATTTTTGTCCATTTCTTACGGTTTAGCAGTTATGCAAAATTCCGTAAAATTCATCCAGAATAAAGTCATCTTCAGAGGCTATTCCCAGAAAATTTAAAATATACATTTTTGTTTTTCAGGTAAATATCTTTAATATACGACATTTTAATCAATATCTTTAGAGCCATTTTTGAGAAAATGTTCGAAAAAAGTTACATGTAAAGCGTAATTTGGGGGTGGGGAGGTTTTTCCCAAAATCTTCGTGTCGCATCCCTAGAAGATATTATACTTAAATACCAAGTTTGGTATTTTACCGACTTTTGGTTTTTGAGTTATCGTGTTCAAAGACATACGGACTCACGGACACATGCGCGTGTCGCGCGCGGACCACTTTTTGAAAATGCCTTTTTTGGATACAGGGAACCTTAAAACATATATTTCCAGTGAAATCTCAGTATCGAATTTTTGGGTGGAGTGTAATACCTTCTCTATATACTATGTACATAATACGTGTAGAGAAAGTAAAAGGGTATCTGAATATGTTTATGGTTTTGTGTGTCTGTGTGTATGTGTGCTGGTCGTATTCCAGGGATACAACATGCAGATTTTCAGAAAATCCTCCCACCCTAATTTAGCCTTTACATGGAAGATTATTCGGAAATTTCTATTTCTAAGAAATGACTAAAGATTTGTTTAAATGAGCATATATTGAAGACATGTATTATTATATATATTGAACTTTTTGGGATTATCCTCTGAAGTTCTCTTCATTCTGGATGACTTTTTCATATCTGGTAAACCATAAGATGCGAAAAAGTCTCAAAAAACATGGATCTTGTTCAAACACGCAATTTATGTCAAATGTATATTTTTGGAGCTACACTTTTTCAAATACTTTATGTTTTTGTTTATATTTCTCAATGCTTACAGTTTTCTGAAATGTGAAGTCATCTTTCGTTTTTCTTTTTAGTTTCCCTACTATATATAGTAAATAGAGAAATATTGAGTTAGATATTGAGATTTTACCGACTCCCTGTTTGAGATACCCCTACACAAAAAATATTCTCTCTCTACTACGTATTTAGTAGGTAGAGAAGGTATTACATTCCACCTAATAATTCAAAAGGAACCGACATTTTATTGGCAGTACTCGTTTCGCGGCTACCCAATACAAGAAAGAGCTTTTAAAATGCAGTGTATGTACGTGTGTCCCTCGGTGAACAGTTTTGAGTATAACTCAAATCAAAATTGATTTAAGTTCAGCATCTTCCAAGGATGCTACACGAGAATTTTCAAGAAAATATCCCACCCCAAACTATCCTTACATGGAATATTTTTCGAAAACATTTATTTTTTAAAAGAATTGCTCTAACGATTTTGAATAAAATACATTATCAGCATCAACTTTCTGGCTTGGGTCTGTTGACCCGTTCCGTTATCCAGTGCAAATTGTGGCAGCTGATGTTTCCAACGTTGTTTAAGTCTTCCAATATTTCTATGACCTCCAGGTGTATAATTAATTTTTTTTTGGAAATCTGTCTTCATTCATTCTTGTCACGTATTGAAACCAACTTATCTTATCATTTAATATAAAGATATTTAATTCGTTCCTGAGATCTTCGCCTCTGTTTTCGTCTCTCCTGTAAATCATCTTTTTTTCTATCCTCTAATTTTGTCAAAGACCAAGTTTCTATTGCATAAACCATCATCATCATTGGTACTTTTATAACATTTCATTTTTTTTTCCTTTGTTGTTTTATTTCTTAAACAGCTATTTACTGTACCACAATATGTTGAAATGTTTCTAATTTCTTTTCTATTTCTATATTATGCCTATATGTGTTCATACTTCCCAAATATTTAAAGCAGCTCACTTGTTGATTTACTTCTGTTCCAATTACAGTTTTTGTGCACTTATGATAGGGTCCAAGAAAAGCCACATAGTTTGTTTTCTGACTTGATATCTTTAAATGTATTCTTTTATTATTTTACACAATTCATAAGTTGTTTTTTTGCAGTTGATTTTCTGAAGAGGCCAACTGCAAATAATATTCAATTAATTTTCATTTCGTCAATCATAAAACTGACATCTAAAACATCTTGCTATTGTCCTATGGCATCATCCTAATATATATTAAAAATAAAATACTATATCATTTAAAATATTGTCCTGACAAATGAAATTTATATACTGATTTTCTGGAAATAGCCTCTGAACATCTCTTCATTCTGGATGACTTTTGTATAACTTGTAAAACGAAGAGTAAAGAAATATCTTACTATACAAAAATAATTACTTCTGTACAGCGAACAATGTGCATAGCAGATGGAGAAGTTGCGTTCCACCCAAAATTGGATATAGAGATTTCACTAGACTTATATGTTTTTAAGTCTCCTGAATCCTAAAAAGCATTTTTACAAAAATATCCTCGTGTGTATGTGTGAATATGTGAATAGTGTAACTCTATAGGAAAATTCCGTTAAATATCATTAAATACCATTTAAGTTCAGCATTTTCCAAGAATACAGCACCATCCCCCCCTCACACCTAACTACACTTTACATGAAACATTTTTCGTTATTTTGATTTCTCATAAATGGCTTCAACGATCTTGAATAGAATATCACATGTTTAAAACATTTTCATGATAATCAAGTATATATCTTGAACTTTCTGGGAATATTCTCTTAGGATTATGGATGAATTTCATAGAACTGGTAAACTGAAGGAACTAAAAAAAATCATACTGTACAAAAATATGATGTATCCATTCAAACGACTTTCCCTACTTGTTCCTTTTCTATATCATGCTAATCGAGATGAAACACTAGCATATATTGCCATAATATTTGCTTCTTATAAGCAGAAGTAAATGACATAGGCTAAGATGATAGTCGCCAATTTAAATTCTATCAATATATGAAACAATTGTCTCGGTTCTCTGTGCGTAATTAAGAGTAAAACAAAAAATGTATGAAACGAAAAATAACTTCTCGTTTGAGAAAGGTTTAAGTAGTTTAACATTGAATCCAATAGCAAAGAATATCTTAGAAACAGTTAAACATAAAAAATGACAAACTGTGTGTGTGTAAAAGAGATGTATATTTGTTATATGGAATGTTCTTGTCAATCTGTTACGGTCTCCAAGTTACACAAAAGTCATCCAGAATAAAAAGCCTTCAGAGGCTATTTGAAGAAAATTGAAGGTATACACTTACTTTTTTCTTTAAATATCTTTAATACACGGTATTTTAATCAAAACTTTTTGTGCCAGCATTTTCTAATTTTTGCATGTAATGGGTAGTTTGAGGTGGGGGATTTTTCTCAAAATCTTCGTGTCGCATCCTTGGAAGATGCTAAACTTAAATACCAAGTTTGGTATTTTACTAACTTTTCATTTGGAGTTATCGTGTTCACAGACACACGAACACATACATAAACACACGGACCTTTATCTAAGATTTTTTTTTTATACAGGGGATACTAAAACATGTAATTCTCGTGAAACCTCGGTATCAAATTTTTGGGTGGAATGCAATACCTTCTCTCCGCCCATGAACATAGTTCGTGTAGAGAAAGTAACATGCTCTTTTTGATTGAGGACATTCATTTCCGGTGAAATCTCAGTATCGAATTTTGGGTGGAATGCAATACCTTCTCTATCCCCATACACATAGTATGTGTAGAGAAAGTAAAAATACTCTTTTTGATTTGATGACATGTACTTCCGGTGAAATTTCGTATGGAATTTTGGGCGAATACAATTCGTACTCTATCTGCAATGTGCACCATACATTTGTCTAGAGAAAGCTAACAATACATTTTTTGTCAAAAACACCAGATTTTGGTACAATATAATACCTGTTTCTATCTGTTATGTGGTGCGTGTTACGGAAAGTAGTCAGTGGTATTTTAGCTAAAATCTCCATGAGACTCTTGTTTGCTTTTTGTTCGTTTTTTGTTTTTTTTTTTTTTGTTTTTTTTTTACTGGAAACTGTACACCTTTATTTTAAGTAGATTTTTTTTTAAAAAAATACCAATAAAATCTTTCTTTGGGATGTTCCTCTAAACTGCAATATTATTAATTAAGATGTGTACAAGTACTTTAATGTCATATCGTATACCCGAGGTATTTGCGTTACACCCAAAAGCAAGTTTTTATTCATTGTTATTCAGAAACCGCTAGGCGAGGCGTGCTTTGTTTATCAAGATAAAACAGCAGAACTAGAGATTGATTATCAAGCTCTGTTGTTGGACATTTACATTTATTAGTCACGCCTCTTTTGACCGTTTCATATACTAGCACATCGTTTGTTTTATAAAACGAGGTTTAAGCATTTACAAACAAAATATTCTCATATTATGATGAAATTTCTCTGGATATGCATTGATGGGTTATGTTTTTTCTAATCTACATTCATTATTGTGTGTATTTTAGAAACTATAAGGTGTATATTGTTTTTAAAAAGTAATATTAACTTTGCGTTCTATTTTAGATCAAATTATTTCATTTTCTAATATTAACATTAAGTATTTTTCAATCAATATTAGATCCGCAATATAAGAACAGCACCATGAACCTTTAAAATTTCTCAAAACTCTAGAATAAGAAAATAAGTCTGTTAAGAAAATAAGCCTTAGTTACACTGTAACTAATAGAAACAGTTCAAGCTGGGAACAAACAAGAGTGTAGACCATAAAGGGGAAAAAATCTACTTCTACTTCTCAACTCTCAACCGTTAGCAGTTTTCTCCAAAACATGATAACCCTTAAACGGGACCCCTACCATCTACCTCTGGGCAATAACCATTAGCAAACAAAAGACTAACCTGTACTAGAGGTGAGAAGCAACATAGTAAAATCTGTTTGTTGGAGACATTGCTCGTAAGTCGAGAATCGCCCCTCATTTAAGCGACCAGCAAGAGGAAAACTAGGCAACAGCGAGGAATGGTATCCAACCGCAAACTTTGAAAGAAGAGTGGGACAGGATCATCATTTTCTGAATAATACTGTAGTTTTAGTTCTATGTCTACTTCATTTTAATTAAACTAAACCATTGCAGAAGCATGTAACACATTACACATTTCGATATAGATAAAAAGGAAAATTGAGAGACAAATGTTTAACAACCGGGCGCTAATGATGACCTTAAAATACTATACTCTTTCCATGCAACTGCGAGAAGCATCTGAATATCGACTAGACTTAAAAAAGAATAAAAAGGCATTGATCGATTCGAAGAACTAATAAGGGGTATATCGTATATTGCTTATATTATTATGCCACAAAAAAGAGTACTAGGATATATATTCTATGTTTTAAGAAAGCTACATTTTTCGCATAGTACATTTTGATCTACCACTTAACGTATACGTGCTAGCTGTACATTATACGAAATTCCTACGAATTAAGCATTTTTCACAAGGTATCTAAGATATATAATGTATATAATTAATGTATGGTATTTAAAATATCGTTATTAGCTTTTAAGTAAATAAACATAGCACAAATATTGCATGGAAAGCATTAGGGTAGAAGATTTTCTTGAATATCTTCCTGTCGCAAATTTATATCAAAGTCGATATATATCCAACTTTTCATCCAATGCTGATCCTTTTCCAAAAATGTATTTTATACTTATAACATGCATTTCTGGTGAAATCTCAATAGCAAAATTTTAGATGGAATGTAATTCCTCTTCCCCTTCCTTGAAGGAATGTAATAGAGAGAGTAAAAATGAAGTCAACATATACTATGCAGCTTTCTCTAGACCAAAATGATTAAACAGCAGTCAATCGAAGCAGACAAATGGTATACAAACTTAATTATAAATGCTAAATAAAATAATGCAATTTGCACATTAATGTTGTCAGTTAATCTCACCACAAACGAAATTCAGTAGTTCATTCAACTGTTTTTCACTTATGCTTGGGGACAGTCAAGTACTACAATTTTATAAAAACTATTTAATCTTCCTTTTAATATGCTTATATAATACATACCCAGCTTTCTCGAAAGGAATTGCCTTAACAGAAACTGCCATTCACAGCTGCGGATGCTGTATCACCTACGGGTCATAACATATCTTATTATTTCTCAAAGATTTCCAAAATAATTACATACATTATAATTACTAAATTTTAAGAATGAATCAGAATTAATTTTTTACATAATTTCAGTTCATATTCGGACTGTTATCCGTGACAGAAAGTGGGATGATTTCTTCTTGCCAGACGAATTAGTTTTGTTGCTTAGATACTTCAATGTTAACACTACTTTGTATTGGTGTCTCTGGCCATAGAGACTTCTATAATGTTACATTTCAGTTGTAGCAATTTGCAACTTTCTTATTTCTAGAGTATATGTAGGAACAGGAAGGGCCTCCAAGTTCATCGCTCTGTTCAGTTGACCATACGCAGCCAGCTGAGGTCATCTTTCCGCTAGCAATTGTCACTCTGTTTCCACGGTATCTGATTCTCAGCTGTCTCTACTTTTTCCCCCCTTCCGCGAGAGGCGTTGTCCGTCACTTGCTTTGCTTGAGGCAACAGACAAGTGAAATGACCAGATGAGTAGTTCCAGTTTCTCTGCGATTGATGCACTTCCAGATTTGAGGCTATGCAAGCTTCTCTCTCATTCGGGACGTTGAACTATTTTTACTTTCTCTAATGCTTTCTACCCGAACTATTCCTACTGCTACTGGGATCTATTAGCTAAGTTCAAGTACTATACTATCCAGTAGCATAAATACTAGTTCCAACACTCTTTAAGTTGATGTTAATTGTGTTTAGAAGCCGGAACTACAATTGAAATAAAAGTGTTCTAATATATTTAACTTTTATTTTGCTTTCAAATCCGCGACTTAGAGTTCTTTATTTTCACTGTCTTCTATATACATGACTATTTGATTTATTTTTAATAATTATTTACCAATTTTTCCTGAGTTATTGTAGTACTTGGCGCAATGGTTTAAACGTAGTGCTTCTGCCACGGAACGCATCTGGGTTCGATCTATCCACGGGGTGCTGATTGTAAGTCCCGAGTATTGGACCAGTGCCCACTCAGCATCATGAGAAAAGTGAGGAACTACGATAGGCAACGTCCCCGCCAAGAAAACCAACTTTCCGGCTGGTGAGGTGCTTGATGCTGGCCACAACGCATACCATATGGTTGGATGAACACCTACCTCTGTCATGCGTAAGTAGGTGTGCTGTCGGCAGTCGGGTTGGTAGACCTAAGCCCCTTGTTGGTTGTTAATTTCATCGTATTATTAAACCTCTACACTTTCAATAATTACGTATCAATATTTGAATCTTACACCACTATTAAATCATTTTTAGTAAATTATAAAATTGCAAATCTTTGAGGTGAAAGATTTTCTGTACAGTCTATTTTGAAAGATGATTAAATGCTAAATGCAGTGTAGATA
This sequence comes from Hymenopus coronatus, assembly GCA_030762935.1. Taxonomy (NCBI): domain Eukaryota; kingdom Metazoa; phylum Arthropoda; class Insecta; order Mantodea; family Hymenopodidae; genus Hymenopus; species Hymenopus coronatus. The sequence goes on along the minus strand of CM060886.1, from coordinate 25,058,845 downwards.
ACAGCAAATAATGAAGCGGGATGGCTCAGGTATAATGTAGGAATAAGAAACATTACTATATAAGATAGAGAATAAAACCAATAAGCAAACGAATATAAAAGAACGGGGGAAAGGAGATTACAATAACTAAATAAATAAGCGATTAAAAGTATTAAAAAGGAAATACAATATTTAAAATTGTGAAGAATATTTATTCTGTACACGAAAAGAAATTATTGCTGAAAGGAAAAACCAGACATAAGAGCTGTAAGATTTGTTTGGTAAATTGGGTCAAAAAGCCATTAGCAGAAAATAAATTCAATGGAATTGAGGACATTTTGTGTTCAGAGTTTGACAAAGGAGAAACATTAACCACTAATGAACCAAGAGCACCTGTTGGTAGCACACTTTAGCCTAATGGTTTAGCTGCGGTGCTAAACTTATTTTGTGAGCTGAGACCGATTTGGAAACCCTTGGCAGAAAATTGTAACCAATAAAAATTAAGAAATATTTAACTTCGGACGCATCGTGTCAAATCATAGAAAATAGGAGGAGCTATAACAAATTTGAGGTTAGTCACCAATTGAGAATGAGAGAAATTACTTGAAAATTATCAGTGGTGCTGAGCAGACATGTTGTGCTCCCGTAAAATAATGTTTCACTTTATTGCTGCGATACAAAGCATGTGTCTATTTATGTTAGGTCAGTGAGTGGTGGACAAAGAGTTCATATGGGAATTAGAACAGGAAATAAGTGGAAAATAGGGTAAATCTGGGTAAATTCACAAAAGTTTATTTTAAGAAACTCATTTAGTGTGGAGGAATAAAATTAGGAGGAAACGGAAGTCAGAGGGGACAAATATTTGACTATGTGTGAGAATGGATAAAGTGTAGTAATCCGAAAAAAAAAATAAATAAATACAGTAACCTTTTTCTTTGCGCGTACTCTGAGAAAATCCCTAAAAGACATCCTGATTTTTACAACCCTTCTTATTGTTCCATATCCTGCCATAAAATGTCATTTAAAGCATAAAATAGCAGCCACAGGTGGTAACATCTTTGGCCAGCATTCGGGGGCTTAGGACTCGATCCCCGGCAACCGCTACTCTGCCCCTAGGTTTGCGTGGTTTTGTCCGCAGGCGAATGCTAGGATAGCTCATCTTCTTCCTTGGCTTACCTGTACCTAACACTTCCTTGTCATCTGTTTCAGGGTTGAAGGACCAGGTTCGACGGTAGTGTTTGGGAAATGGCTTACACCACATACGTTCTCCCTCGCATAGATGAGAGGACTTCCCGTCTAGAACCTACCTTCGAGAACCTTCTGATTGGTCACTTTTGGGAGTTCAAGGGCTTGAGGTCTATATAGAATGCATTCTATCTGGAAATGTTCGGGGCCCCATCCATGCTTGCGCCCATTGGCACCAGGATTGCCAACCCTTCACATTTCTCCCTCTTCCTTTCACGTGGAAACAAAAAGGGCTGGGAGTCCACTTGCGGTGCTCAGCTCCGGTTGCAGGGACACCTTCTGTGGTTTCTGGTAACGTATAGGCCTCTATTTAGGAGGTCCTAAGTTCGATTCCTGTCCAGACATGATCATGGGGTTTTTCGTAGTTTCTCTGAGTCGTTAAACTCCTATCACGACTTTCCTGTCTGTTATGTTTCATTACCTTTCATCTGTTTCAGAGTTGAAGACCAGGCAGCGGCGTTAAGTGTGTTACGGTATGACGGCGGACTGTACAATCGGAAAGGTTTCTCTACTCGGACCAAAGAGACCCCTAAGGTGCGGAAGTGGATAGTGGCTAACTGGCATCAGGATGTGCTCCATTTGAAACGTTAGGGACCCCGTCCTAAACTTCCCACATCGTGATTATCAACCGTCTGATTTTTTCCCGTTTATCCTCAGCCCTTTGCCAGCTACCTCAAGTTCTTAGGATAGTTTCTTCCTGTGCTAGCAGTACCATTTCATCAGAAAGTCTTATCAATTTTTTTATTCTTCCTATTACCCGTACGTGTTTGGAAACCACTCAATTACCAAATTCTCCGGGAAGATTAGAAGGATAAGTTATTTCCTTCTCACGCACCCCTACACATTCTCTACCCTCCCAGATATATTTTCTTCTCCCCGACTTTGACTAGATTTGACTACAGGAGTTTTTAGCAGTGATGAATTTTTCCATTCCAAACTATTTTTTCCCCATAATTCCATTTGTTTGTTTCAAATCACCTTGTTAAATGCTTCTCTACCCTGCATGCGGATGTTACCAAACTAGGTAGGAAACAAGGTTATATTCTGGTCACATTTTAGAAGAGGATTGTAGTGCAGAATATTGCTGGTAGTGTATGATGAGGGAAGTTCCCGTTAACAGGTAGCCGGAACATCTCAGAAGCCGGATGTTGGCAAAGATGGTCATTCCTCCCGTTTCTTACAGTTGGTTGACTGTGCTGGGGGAAGTGACAGAATTACGGAAGAGAGACACCGTCAACCACCGAGACCAAAAACGATGGCATTACGCCTCCAAACTCACTGTACTTTATCATTATGTTTTCTCCTTCTTCTCCGTAAGTGGGCTGTGTAAATGTTTCTCTCTGAAATACTCAGCAAGGTGGTCACGTGGTATCGCGTGTAATTCGCATTTTAGAGTATCTGGATTCGATTTCCGGGACTGCTTATTCTGGCCCATGAGTTTTATAGGAGGTTTTTCCGGGTCGTCGATAAATGATGGAGTGATTTTTCTCATATTGAATTCCCCGTCCCTTCATATCGTTCCAATAATCGTTTCATTCATTCTAACCCCATCATTTTCAGGGTTGGAAGTGCCAGGATGTGTTTTGGTGCTGTGTGGCAGGTTCTCTTTGGAACTTAGCTCCGTCCCTCGGACTTCGATTGGTTGAGACCATCTCTCTAAGGAAGGACGGGGTCCTCGGTCAGCCCGAATACGGAATGTCTCAATCTGTACATTGCTGTACCGTCACTCCTGGTTCCTCTCACCTCATCCTTCCATCTCGCAGGCGCCCTTTATGGGATCAACATCCTCGGTGATTCAGTGCCGAGTTCCCGCCAAAAACTCCCGACCTTTTTCCTCGGTGGGATTTAATGAATGCTTTGATCAACACCAATTTTTAAGACCTTTAATTGGTGGGCAATATTTTTCTATACAAAAATTAATTCAACTTTTAAGGTACGTTTCATTTTCAAGTTATTCAGTAAAATACTCTTAATAATATTAACAATAATTATGCTAAACTTGTAGATCAACATGGAACAGATCAACGCGGAAAAAAATTCTTGCACAGATGAGCGTCGTACCAAATCCAGTTTAGGGCGCTGTTTGTTTGTCTCAAGCATGCGAGTGTAGAGAAAGCCATTAATTTTTAAACAATGCGCCAAAGATTTCAGGGAAAGTTGCAATTTCTTAATAGCAAACTATAAAACATCTCAATAATTAAATGATTACCTATCTAATTTGAGCAGTGTGCGGTCTGGGAAATTATCCAGAATGCTAGTGTATAAGCCAAAATTCACTTTGGAAAGAGAGAAAGAAAGAAATATTTCTTGTGACGCTTATTGTTACTTTCAATACTTGCCATGGCAATTACTGTGCTCCAAATGGCCGGAATCTCAATACAACAATAATTCACCTAAAACTTGAATGCATCTGAGCACAAAAATACAATTTCTTTTACAGCAAAAAAAAAAAAAAAAAAAAAAAAAAAATCGTTTATTCTTTTCTACTTTGCAATCAGCTATGATATAAAATATTTTATATTAGCAAGGAATGAAATTTAACTTCTAATTCCAAGAAAATTCCACCGTTTGAAAATCATTTGTTTTTATTGTAAGGTTAGCTGCTTGAAGTGGTGCACTTCTTAAAATGAAAGACTTTGGCCATAAGGTATATTTGGTTTCGTCAAAGCCAGATAAACTCTTTTGTTCTCTCTGATGACCCATTTCATACGTCAAACAAGGGGCAGTTATTAAAATGTAATACTCGAAAACCTTATTTTGTGCCAAACTCGTTTCTGAGACGGACCTCATTTCCAACCAAAATGAAATCCTTAAGTTAAATAAATTGAGTGTAGAAATCCAGATTTTCTCCACCCTTGAACATATTTCCAAATGTTCCTCATTGATATACATGAGCTTCTTTACAAGCCTTGCTATTCCTGAAACTGTCAAACGAATTGCAAGTACAGTAGACTGACAGCCTGTGACCGTCCGACGTGATCCTTGAGGACAAAAGATAAAACTGCAGATTGGTGGCCTGTGGTTCATTATATGAGAAGGAAGTGAGAAGCCTAGATAGGTCGTTGTCCGAGACACATGGTCGTCTGCTTTGCATGGCTGGCGACTTGGCAAAATGAAGAGCAGGACCTCCTTCTGCGTGGTTGTCGCACTACACTGTCACCAGAGACCGTGACGGTCGCAGGCGTCCACTGAATGGCAAAGTCGGTCGCGTGCTATCACCCCCCTGATCTCAAGATTGCTGGACAATGACATTTACTGAGATTGCATTCTCAGCCAAGTAAGCAGGTGCTTCATTAGTGCAAGAATTGTGTGTCATCATTTAGTTACGACCACACTCTGAATGATAACAGTCACAGAAAATACCCAGCTGTTGCGCCGTAAAGATTTCACCATAAGAGAGCTTCTCTTACAGGTACATAAGAGAGGTCGTGAAAAATGAAACACAATTTAATGTGAATTAGTTGTTTCTTCCAACATCAGCTGTGTGTAGAACCGAAGTTGGAAAGGTAAAGTCAGATCCCGGCTATGGCGTTGGATATTTTTAAATACGATTGGAACTTAGATCTTCTAATCAAGCCTGTTGAAAGGGCATTGAACTTAAGTCATTCAAAAATTGTTATAGAGGTAGGTATTTTTTTTATTAATTCTTCAACCCCTATCTGTTTGTACACATCTTTTTCTCTCATAGAGAATTCCTCGGTGATAAAAACTGGACTGGACATAGCCATTGTTCAAACCTAAATGGGAACTTCCGGCTTTTATTCACGCAGCCATAATTTGGATTGCCAGGATAGCAGGAGATAATAAGTTTCGTTTAATATTGAATTTTCTGTATAAATAGTACTATGTGTTCGATAAATCAATACAAGAAAATCACCAAGGCCCAAGAGTCCTGACAAATAAATGGTTCCATAAAATATAACTTCGTTATCAAATTAGAAACACGTCATTAAGGAGATATCAAGGTACTGTAATTTTAAAAGACCATTTCATTTAATATTTTTATCATAAGTAATATAACGAGACCTCCAATTTTTATCAATAAATTCGCGAACAACTTGTTGTTCGCGAATTTATCTAGAGAAAAATTGTAGTTCGAGTTATATTTAATAAGACTATTTCGGGAATAAAATAAAATAGATTAACCTATATGGACAAGAAGAATACTATTTCTAAAATCCCATTTTTCTTGGTGTATATTTGCACCGAAATTATTGCAAATTGATGTCCATCACATAAATCTTTTAGATTTCTCAGTATTAAAAAAGTAATATTATTGTGGCGTAAAATAAGCACCGATCTCTTTGTATTGCAACATTATATTATTTTAGCCTAGTACAGCATGTTTATTGGAACTGCCGCCTTTATGTACGGGAATATCACTGCACTCTGGTGTTCAGAGAGAAAGTAAATGCACGTTGGTGCGATAAATTAAGAAAACCAATTGCACGTGGTTGTGATAAAAATCGATTAAAATGCAGAGATAATGTGCCCCGAATGGTTGGAACTTTACGAGTGAATATACTTGACTGGTCAGTTCCTACGATCACGGTCATGAACGAAATAGTCAGACTAATTTATCCTCCAGAGAATGTATAATAATTTGAATCTAGCAAAAGTCCATACGAGTTCGTGATTTGGAGCAAAACTTCGTTACCATTATTCGTTTGGTATTTAATGATATTTTAGTTTTTGAGCTAGCCTATACACACTTACACACACAGGAATATTTTTCTAAAAATGCTTTTTTCGGATTCAGGGGTTTATTCCGGTTTCTTCTCGGCATCGAATTTTTAAGTGGAACACAATCTTCGCTAGCTGCTATGTAGGTAGATTATACGTACATACGTGCTAGAGAAAGTAAAAATATAATGTGTTCCATTCACATGACTTTCTCTACATCTCCGCAACAAATTATTGTTAAAAAGCTTATGCTTCTATTTACTTAATGCAAAGCAAAAAAAGTAGCAGAAATAGTCTTATTATTTGCTTCCTCGTAAGTAGAAGCGAAATAAGAGTGTACTATAGGTTAAAGTGATGGTCAAAAGCTGGTTGCTATGTGACTGAAGTTCCTTTGTTTGTTTGGACAAGAGTTGACAAAGTCCAGTGTGAAAATAAGTATAATTTTTTAAAGCTGAAACCAAAAACAAGGAATATCTCACAAACGATCAACTCCATGAAAAAAAAATCATATGATACAACTTGTGTGTTTTAAGTGCTCTACATTTTTTGTGTGGTAAGTATTTTTTCCATCTTTTATGGTTTAGCAGTTATGCAAGATTCCGTAAAATTCGTCCAGACTAAAGTAGTCTTCAGGAGCTATTCCAAGTCCAAGATATACATTTTATTTGTCAGGTAAATGTCGTTGATATACGACATTTTAATAAGAATCGTTAGAACCATTTTTAAGAAAATCCAAATTTTCAATAAAAGTTCCATGTAAAGGGTAGTTGGGGGTGGAGGGATTTTTCTCAAAATTTTCGTGTCGCATTCTTGGTAGATACTAAACTTAAATACCAAGTTTGGTATTTTACTGACTTTTCGTTTTTGAGTTATCCTGTTCACCGACACAAGGAAACACGGACACACAGACACACACACACACACGCGCGCGTGGACATTTTTCTGAAAAGCTTTCTTTGGATAAAAGGGACCCTAAAGCATATATTTCCGGTGAAATCACGGTATCGAATTTTTGGGTGGAGTGCAATACCTTTTCTATATACTATGTGCATAGTACGTGCAGAGAAAGTAAAAATACCATATTGGTAATTGAATGTATATCGTTCCTAAGGATATCTCGTTTTTTAACTAATAGGTTAAATTCAGGAAATATAATTTATTTTTTATTTAATTATGAAAATATGTTTAAAACCTTACTACAAAAAAAAAAAAAAAAAAAAAATAGATATCTGGTTTAAATGTATATTTGAGATATCCTTTGTTATTGGTTTTAGTTTTAAATGACCTATTTTTACTCAAACGGGACCATGCAAGGTGAACAAAGCCTCAATTACTTCACATAGCGACCATATTTAAAGATTTGACTAAGACATGTAAATACAACGGATCATACTTTTTTATTTCTAATGCAATTTTACGAATTAAGATTTATGCCTGTGTGCTCACACACATGTGCGAGAATGTGAGTTAGTGTGTGTATACCGCGTATAGATTTCTTTTCTATTTTCTATAACCGGAAATCGTTAAAATATACAAACATGTTAATTAAAATAAAATATAATGTAAAGCATTACAAAATTATGTCGAATTGAATACCTCAGGCATATGTCAGAATTGTCGTGTTTTGGAATATATCTGCATGCTGAGCAGATTAATGAAATCTTAATGATGGAGCTTTCTATTGTTTTCTTCTACTGCACCAGAAGAAACCATTCCATTCCTAGATAGAATTATATTCATTAGTATGACATAGACATAAATAAGGTGTTTTAAAATAAATTGTCAAATGTATGTGAAGGTTTGGGTTTAGATACGGACAGAACTCTTAGGACACTAAGGTAGGCCCTTGAATCCCAAAGAGGGATGAGGATGACCAGATCCGGATGACGACTGGTCAAGCATGGTCGGGGTCCCTAACACATCAACAATTAAAAAATATATTTAAAAATTACATTTTTTTAAAATAACCGGCTACAGTTGGAGCACATCCCGGTGGATCCAAGAGCATCCCGGTGGACCCTCAGGAGGACTTCAAACTCGAAAGGGAGTCTCGATCGAGAGTTCTAGATGATGAGTCCAGTATACATCCAACCAATCGAATCCCGCCGAACAACATCGCCTGGTCCTTCAACCCTGAAAGAGAGATGATCAGAAAATGATGGGAATAGGAAATTGATATTTTCAAGAGATGTACACAACCTACCCAGTATACCACTGACAACCAGGAGAAATCTCCGGGGGAAAAAAAAAACCGCTTCGGGGATCGCACCTGCGACTTGCCGAATCCGGGCCACAGACGAAGACACTTGAGCCAGTCCGCGCGGTAATATATATGAAAATAAAACCAAAACATTTGAGGTGTTCTCACAATAAATAAGCGCAAATAAACATGATACAGCAATGCGCATGTGAAACTAGACCACAACAAATCCTTCCAGGACTTCTGTCCACAAGTGGTGTCGAGAGGATCAGCAGTGGTGCTGCTGCTGACATAAAAGGTGACGTATACAAGTTCTTTGATGTTCTTTCTTGGCGAGCAGAAAGGGTTTTCAAACAGAAGGGTGTAATTAAGGGCTTAACGCACGGGGTGAAGAGGGAGGCTCCATCCGAGTGGTCAAGTGCGAGCGAGCTCTCGAGAAAGAGTTGGGGCTGCAAATTTTGTGGAGAACAAGTGGGCATCTGAGTGGAAGGGGTCGATGAACCATTCAGTCTGTCCCACCAGAGTATTGCTTTTCCTCGGCGATGATGACACTATTGTAGCTCTGGTCCTCAGCTTTGCTTGGAGAGGCAAATACTTGAGGCTTTTTGCTGAAGAACAGCGTCAAAACCTTCATTGTGGCTAGCCACACAAAATACCATATTTTTATATTTTACAAATGCCTAAGAATTATATTTTAAAGAAACAAAGCAAATACAAGTCATACACTCATAATCTTAAGTTTAAATTTATGAAAAACTATATTCTTCACTAATTTGAGTATGTTAATAAAATATTATTCTCATTAATATCCTCTGATGATAACCGATTAAAAAAATCATATCAAACATTTTTATACTTAATATTCTTGAGGTTTCTGTAGCCACTTTGATAAAACCTGATGTGTTCCATTCACATGACTTTCTCTATCTGTAAACAAACTATTATTACAAAATATTATTTTTACTTTCTCTATACGCACTATGTACATAGTGTATAGAGAAGGTATTGCACTCCACCCAAAAATTCGATACCGAGATTTCACCGAAAATATATGTTTTAGGGCCCCCTGTATCCAAAAAAAGTATTTTCAGAAAAAGGTCCGTGTGTGTGTCCGAGTGTCAAGTGTGCCCGTGTGTCCGTGTGTCTGTGAACACGATAACTCAAATACGAAAAGTAGATAAAATACCAAACTTGGTATTTACGTTTAGTATCTTCCAGGGATGCGACACGATGGAACATTTTTTCGAAAATTTTGATTTTCTCAAAAATGACTCTAACGATTTTGATTAAAATTTCGTATATTAAAATATTTACCTGACAAATAAAATGTATATCTTGAATTTCTGGGAATAGCCTCTGCAGAGTACTTTATTCTGTATCAATTTTACGGAATTTTTCATAACTGCTAAACCGTAAGAGATGGACAAAAACTTAGCATACAAAAATGTAGAGCACCTTAAAACACACAATTTATGTTATATACATTTTTTACGTGGAGTAGATCGTTTTTAAGATATTTCTTGTTTTTAGTTTCAGTTTTGAAAATCATACAGGAATTTGTCAACTCCTGTCCATACAAACAAAGGAACTTCAGTCTCATAGCAACCAGCATTTGCCTATCATGTAACCTATGGTACTCCCTTAATTAGCTTCTACTTACAAGGAAACAAATAATAAGACTGTTTCGGCTAATTTTTTTTCTCGTTTAGCATGAAGTAAATTGAGGCATAAGCTTTTTAACAATAATTCGTTGCAGAGTTGTAGAAAAAGTCATGTGAATGGAGCACATCAGATTTTTTTTATTGTTTCATTTATATGGTCCCCTTTAACATTAAGGTCATATCGGGGGCTTCGCACAGAAGCAGCTCGTTGTCAGTAGGTTCTAAACGTTGGGCTTAAATCTTTTTTTTTTTTTTTTTTTTCCTCAAACATGCACACATTCACTCTCACATATTGATGACCCACCACAAGAAGGCAAGGCAGAGGAATGCGTAACGTAAGCACTTGCGTAAACACTTTTGCCGTCCGCATGATGTTTATGCTCGACATCTGCATATGACAAGGACGTTAGGTTCATCTAACATACACAGTGTTGTCACATTACTCACACTTAGCTAGAAGTCCAGTTGTCGTGCAAGATCCGAGTCGGAGAAGTCCTCATCTTCGCTGCTGTCGCTGCCACTCTCTGAATTTAAATATTTAAATATTAAACCAAGAATGAAAGTAACAAAATGTTATATAACTGTAGTACTATATGCCGTAGAGCGTGTTAGCAGCGAGAGCCAAATAATGCATAATACATCACTGCAGTTACTGAAACGAGCATTAGATCTGGCAGCAGAGGTTGGTTTATATACACACGTAGTAAACGTAAACAGATCCACTAGTAAGTGACCAGATAATAGTTAAAGCCCCCCTCCCCTGGTTCGCTCGCCCCCTGAGGCTCCGCTTGTCTTCTTGAGTTGGGTGGACAGTACACACTTCCAGAATGTGGGGGATAGGGAATAATTCTGGTTAAAGAAAAATTCCCCGCCCCAGGTGGAAATCAAACGCTCGCTGACCACTCGGCCGCGGAGGCAGTCACAAAAGATTATTGTTTTATTTACATCATGCTAATCAAGATAAACATTAACCGAAATGGTCTTATTACCTGCTCCCTTGTAAGTAGGAGGGAAAGTGACGGTGTTTTGCATTACAATGTAAAATAATCTGCAAATCTGTCACATTTCGTTGACCATTTTATGTTTTCACAACCTAATGTATGTAATTTGGATCGTTTGAACCGGCTTATTTTCGAGCTGGACTGTAATTTAGAAAAGAAGTGGTTAGATTTTTAAAAATCTGGTCGATATGTGAAACAATTGAAATTCGATTACCTTTACATATATAGAAATAAAACAAAAAGGATATAAAACGTCAGCTAACTTCCTGTTTGAGAAAAGTTTAAGTATATTCAAAATGGATCCAAAAGTGTATATGACAACAATTGTGTGTTTGAAAGAGATAATACGTTTTTGTCTATCTCTTACGGTAGGATGAAATCTTCAGAGCCTATTCCCAGATAATTCATAATACTCGTATACATTTGTTTTCACGAAAATATCTTAAACATATGGTATTTTTATAAAAATCGTTAGGAATGTTTTTGAGAAAATCAAGATTTTGGAAAAAAGTTCCATATAAAAGGCAGAAGGTTAGGGTCGGGGATTTCTTGCAAATCTTCGTGTTTGGTATTTAGCTGAATTTTCGTTTCGAGTTATGTTATCCACGCTCACACACAAACACACACGCGGACTTTTTCTAAAAATTACTATTTATGGATTAAGGGAGCACAAAACATGTGTTTCTGGTAAAACTTTGGTATCGAAGTTTTGGATTGCATACAATCCCTTCTCTACCTGGATATTATAAAGGTATATTGCACACACATACGCGGTCGAGAAAGTAAAAGAAAATGATGTGTAACATCCACATGCTTTCTCTGCATTGCTGTAACAAATTAATGTAAAACAGCTTTGAATTATTTTATGACAATTTAGATAAACATTAGCAGGAATTGTCTTAAATATTTGCTACCTTTTAAGTAGAAGAGAAATAAGGGAGTACCATAGGCTAAAGTGATAGCTGGTTGCTATGTGATTGAAATTCCTTTGTTTGTATGGACAAGAGTAGACAAATTTCCATATGAGAAAGATATAAGTATTTTAAAGCAGAAACCAATAGCAAGTAATATCTCAAAAACGATCAACTCCAACGAAAAAAAGTATATAACATAAATTGAGAACTTTAACGAGTTCTAAATTTTCTAAGCAGCAAGTTTTTTTGTATCTCTTACGGTTTACTAGTTATGCAAAATTCATTCAGATTAAAAATGTCTTCAGAGGCCACTCCCAGAGAATTCAAGATATACATTTTATGTAAAGGGTAGTTTGGGGTTGGGGGATTTTCTTGAAAATCTTCGTGTAGCATCCTTGGAAAATACCAAACTTTAATGCCAAATTTGGCATTTAACGGAATTTTCGTTTTTGACACACAAAGACACACACGTGAAGGAAAGCAGTCAGACAGATTGACTGACTGCCACACAATAGTTAAATCCAATACCAATTGCATCATGTGGAACATTTTGTATGCGTAAAATTGTATAAATTGTGAAATTATTAATAATTAACTGTAAACCGATAATTTCTAATAATAGACATGTAAAAAAAAACCTTTAAAGATATCTATAATTTTATTGAAGGATTTCCTATATTTTCATCTATATTCACCTACACCTAATTTTTCGATTGTACCCTATCTAGGCGGATTAACAGGGTTTAACTAAAATTTAAATGTAAATATAAATTCAGTGATGGTTTTTGGATTACAATGTTAAATAATCTGCATATCTCTCACTTTTCGTTAGCCATTTATGATTTCACAACCTAGTATTGTATGTAATTTGGATCATTTGAACCTGCTTATTTTTGAGCTGGACTGTCATTTGAAAAGAGAAACAATGTCCTGTTTTTGTAAAGGTGTAAACAATTAAGAGTTTCACTACTGTGCTTCGGAAGCGTAATTATTGTGCCTTGAAATCATAATGAAATAGTTAAAATTCCTTATGAAGATGAATATATCCTAATACTTTACGTTCCAATAAAGTAAAAAATGCTACCCCAACCATAACAAAAATAATTAAAATTAAACCCAAGAATTCTCTATCTTAATTTACTTACCAGAGTAAATAACCAAACTCTTAAAAGAAAATTTTAGTCCTAAATTAAAAAATAAAAAAAATTATGGATAAATGTGAAAATCTTCCTCACTCCCGATATATTAACTTATCATTCTTTTCTTTTACTTCTATTTTAAAATACGTATCACTGGAATTAGGATATTTAATGCGATATTGTTATAATTCTATTTATTTAAACTTAATTTAAACATCTTATCTTGGATAAGATTTAAATGAAATTAATGCATCAATGTTAAGAAGCAGGAATTCGAAATTGCATATAATTTAAATGAAATTTCAGAAAAAAAAGACTGCAAGAGACATGTTCGGAGAATATAGATAATTTAATGTAGTACTGGATAGATGTTTTCATAACTATATCTTAGCCTGTTGGATAGAAGAACTAGAGACTGAAAATTGAACTATGGAATGAAAAGGAGTCATGGCCCCGATTGGAGCAGCGCATGTTTGACCTTTCGTGTGACTGCAATCCTAAATTCAATTATTATTAAGATATCTCCAGATTGAAAAGTTGTGTGACAGTTTTAACTTTAGGGCACCTTTAAACTTTATCTTTTAATTGAATCATCGTCTATTTATGGTTATTTTGTAATTGCAACTGATCTTCAAAATATTGAAAAGTAAAAAAAGGATAAATTAGTTTTAAAATCGAATATTAACGAACCATAACTGATGCAAATACAGGAGTGGTAGTAATATATTGAAAAAACAGATGTGTCCCATTCACATGACTTTCTCTATAACTCTGCAAGAAATTATTGTTAAAAAGCTTATGTTTCTATTTACTTCATGCTAATCGAGAAAAAATTAGCAGAAATAGTCTTATTACTTGATTCCTTGTAAGTAGAAGCGAAATAAGGGAGTACCATAGGTTAAAGTGATAGTCAAAAGCTGGTTGCTATGTGGCTGAATTTCCTTTGTTTGTATGGACAGTACAGTATGTTTCCTGTATGAGAAAAGTATAAGCTTTTAAAGCTGAAACTAATAACAAGGAATATCTCAAAAACAATCAACTCCACGAAAAAAATCTATATGACATAAATTGTGTACTTTATCGTGATCTACATTTTTGTGTAGTAATTTTTTGCCTTTCTCTTATCGTTTACGAGCTATGCAAAATTCAATAAAAATCATCCAGAATAAAGAGATCTTTAGAGGCTATTCTCAGAAAATTCAAGCTATACATTTTATTTAGCATGCAAATATCTTAAATATAAGAGATTTTAATCAAAAATCGTTAGAGCCATTTTTGAGAACATTAAATTTCCGAAATGTTTTCTTTGTAAAGGGTATTTTGGGGTGGGGGGTTTTCTTGAAAAGCTTTGTGTCTCATCCTTGAAAGATAATAAACTTAAATGCCAAGTTTGGTATTTCATGGTCTTTACGTTCTTGGGGTAAGCTGTCCTCAGACACACACAATCACACAAACATGGACCTTTTCCAAAAATGCTTTTTTTGTGTACAATACAATACCTTCTCTAATTCTAGATGGCGTGTTATTTATAGACGCTCTTTAACTGCTGTGGTTCTCAGTGTCCCATTCTAAATTGGGTGTGAAAGATCGCTTAATTTTGCCCAGAGGCTTCTCTATCAGGCTTGAGGTTCTTTTGTCTAAGACTATGTACATAGTACGTTTAGAGAATGTAAAAAGGAATTTGAGAGCTTTTTTATATTAATACTAACAACTGATATATAACACACCTAATCTTTCTCTATCTACTATAAAAATTGTATTATTATTATTATTATTATTATTATTATTATTTTTATTATTATATGCACTATTCTAATAAAATTGGTACATTTTTTAAAGTTATATAGAACTTTAAACACAAAACAATAATCGCGTGTATTTGTAATCTGAAAATGGCAGTAGTCGAAATACCGGTTTTTCAAGGAAAGTCATCTAGGGGGGGGGGGAACCATATATAGTTTGGTTGGCTAACAATATGGGCCATTTTGGAAATTAGTTTCAATTAATTATGTCCATATATCACACAAATTAGTATTTATGTCACATTATCGCCTGTTTAATCTTTATCAGGAAATGCTTCCAGGTTGTCAGATAACAGAAAAGAAGTCGTGATAAATACTACACAGACAACATTAAAATATGAGGTATTCTTTTAAACCTGACTGTTATTTAAAACCTTGACGAAGAGGGTTGGCTTGGAATGAAATCCTAAAGCTGGTATTAAACTCCTCTTGATACACAAATGTAGGGGATATTATTGTTGTTATTTAAGTAAATTTATTCTTTTGGTGAGACTTTATTTTCTTCGAGTACAGTTTCACTTTATTTCCTATTAAATTTACATGAAACAGTTAGGTTATTTGTCCATATTATTTTTATAATGCTAACCGAATTTAGTAATAAGTAAATAATATGTTCATATAAATGTGTTTATATTATAGATACCTTCTAGATTGCTTTTTATTTTGTTACTGTATTTTAACTAATTAAGACTTTTTTTTAAACATAGTATTCTTATGTCATTGTAGAGATTATAATTCACACATTGGAATAGTGTTATTAACACAAGGATGGAAAAGAAATATTTCATAAATTTATTTGTATTTATTTCAACAGAATGTAATAAATATAACCAGGACTCAGCTAACCTTCTCGAGAAAACTTCGACCGCACCACTGAAGATGTCCACCGAAGTTGTAGACGAAGCGTCTGGAACATCTTACTTCAGCAGACCATAACAAAACCGCTCGAAAATAACTGTTACAAATTTGACTTTAAAGCTCTTTTAAATTGTTTAATTATATTTATGATATATTTGTTATTATTTTAAAACATTTTTGTAAGTTAAGCTATTTTATTTTTGTAACCAATGCCTAAATGGTAACTTCATACATCCTTGGTCAAGGGTTCAAACTCGGCGGAGGACGATGGATTTTTTCGGACGTAAAAATTCTTAGCATGGCTTCCTTCGGAAAGGAAGTAAAATCGTTAGTCCCTTGTCGTAGATCTACGGCACATAAAACAACCTCAACTTCATTTGCATTTATAATGCCTAAATGGAAAAACGTTAGAACTGTTGTGGTGTAAATTCTTTGAAATTTTATGTCACCAGTGGTTTTGATAATTATGTTATGGAGACCGTGTATCAAAATACGACGACCGTTTTTTTTTTTCAACCTCCGATAGGCTGTAAACAAAAGACAAGTTCATAGAAAACAATTATTTTATTACTAAAAGTTTTGTACACTTATGGTTACTTTTCAACATAACCACCGAAAAGATTGAGACATTTATCGTATCTGTGCACAAGCTTTGCAATACCCGCTTCAAAAAATGTTGCCGCCAATGATTTCAAATGATCATTGACGTTGTTTTGAAGATCTTCGTTGGATTGAAAGTGCTGCCCTCCTAGCCACATCTTCAGTTCAGGGAAAAGGTGAGAGTCGCTGGGTGCCAGGTCAGGACAGTAAGGCAGATAATCGAAGATGTCCCATTGAAGTTGTTCAAGGAGCCGATGGGTTGTGCCAGCAGTGTGTGGACGAGCGTTGTCATGGATCAACACAATTCCTGAAGTCAGCATTCCTCTTCGTATGTTTTGAATGGCTCTCAGCAAACATCGTAAAGTACGAAGATCTTCAATGCTCATTTGAAATCATTGGCGGCAACATTTTTTGAAGATAGTATTGCAAAGTTTGTGCACAGGTACGATAAATGTCTCAATCTTTTCGGTGATTATGTTGAAAAGTAACCATAAGAGAACAAAACTTCTAGTAATAAAATAATTTTTTTTCTGTGAATTTGTCTTTTATTTATAGCCTATCGGAGGTTAAAAAAAAAAGGCCCTCGTAAAGGTTGAAGAATTTGTCTTTAGCACACACCGCTGTAGTGAAGAGCAAAACGTTGCCAAAGACATAGCGTGAGGCAAGCAGAAAGGCGTGATAGATCAGAAGGCTTTATTGCGTTCTAAAGAGCTTTAATGTCTTGTTGATGGTAAGTTATCTTTATTATAGCGATTGAGATCGACCCCAGAGATGACCGCCTCTGGTTAACACTTAGTTTCGGACAACTGAAGCTGGTATTTTCTGAAGTTTACGGCATAATTCGTAAATGTTCATGGCGGAAAATCGATGTTATTGCCTGAGATTACAGGCGCGTAATGTGGCAACAGCTGTGGCGAAAGGAAAAATAAGCAAGGCACGTTGCCTCTGCACGCTATCCACATTTCAGCTGCTGCGTTTTTTCAAGTATATCCGGGATTTCTGGCCGCGCCGTGGCCGAGTGGTCAGACCATTCGCCTCTCACCTAGACGGGCCCAAGTGACCGCATGTGAGATTTGTGGCGGACAAAGCGGCGCAAGGGCGGATTTTCTCCGGGTTCTCCGGTTTCCCCCGCCATCTCATTCCACCGGGACTCCATCTTCATGTATCATCAGTGTCTGCGGTGCCAGAGCAGTAAAAGCCGGCGTTAAACACTACCAAAAAAAAAAAAAAAAAACAGCGATTTCTTATCCCATTTGGGACCTCAAATTTCTAAAATCTCGTCCACGAAGGACGTCAGCTTTCCGAAAATAACTTACAGTTATTTAGGAAATCTTTAAGAGCAAACAGTTGAGAAAAAATCTTATGTTCCATTCACATGACTCTCTCTACATCGCTGTAACAAATTATTGTTAAACAGCTTATTCTTCTATCTACTTTATGATAATCGAGATATTTATTAGCGGAAATTGCCTTAATTCCTTGCTTCCTTGTAAGTAGAAGGTAAATAAGGGAATTCACTAGACTAAAACGATAATCAGAGATTTTAAAAGCTGGTTGCCATGTGGTTGAAATCCGTTTCTTTTCGTGTAAGAAAAGGTTAAGTATTTTAAATCTGAAAAAATAACAAGGAATATATCAGATAAGGTCAATTCCACGGGGACAAAAAAAAAAAAAAAAAAAAAAAAAAAAAAACCGTACCTACATCGCAGAAATTGTATGTTTTAACTGATCTAAATTTTTTGTAAGTTTTTGTCTAACTCTTATTGTTTGTCAGTTACGTAAAATTCAGCATAATTTAAGATATGCATTTTATTTGCCATTTAAATATTTTTAATATACGGTATTTTTATCAAAATCGTTAGAGCCGTTTTTGAGAAAATCAAAACTTTCGAATTTTTTTCCATGTAAAGGCAAGTTTCGAGTGGGAGGATTTTTCTCAAAATCTTCTTTTCGCACTCCTGGAAGATTGTAAACTTAAATACCAAGTTTGTATTTTACCGAATTTTCGTTTTTGAGTTATCGTGTTCACAGACACTCGGACCCACGGATACACGGACAAAACCTTTTTCTGAAAATACTTTTTTTGTGTATTCGGGGGACCCTAAAACGTGTATTCCCGGTGATATCACCGTATCAAATATAGTACATAGTACAATGTATATAGTAATTGTAGAGAAAGTAAAAATCTGATATGTCCATTCATATAACTTTCTCTGCTGTTATGCAAACAGTCCAATCTACAAAATATATTCTTTTATCTACATAATGATAATCAAAATAAACATCACCAAAAATATTCTTATTCTAGTTGCTTATCAGTAGAAGAGAAATATGTAATACACTAGGCTAAAGTGACAGTCAAATCTATTAACTCTCTCTCTCTCTCTCTGTTCTATCATATGCCTTTTTCTACGTGCTCCTGCTCTGCATACAAACGTTTATAACAAAATATTACTCATTTATCTACATCATGCTAATCGAGAGCCAATCTTTAGCAAATGCTGTCTTATTACTTGCTTGTAAGCAGAAAGGAAATAAGGTAATGCACTAGGCTAAAACGAGTCAGATCTAAAAGCTATCGCTATATGGAATAATTAAAATTCGGTGTTCTTTATGTGACTGACAGTAAAACAAAATAGATATGAAAAGAAAGATGTCTTTCCGTTTGAGAGAAGTTTTAAGTAGTTTAAAACTGAAACCAAAACAAGGAATATCTTGGAAACAGTAATTCTACAAAAAAGTATATGAATATAAATTGTGCATTTTAACGATATCTATATATTTAATGCAGCAACTTTTTGTCTGTTTCTTACATATATATTTATCATGAATATATCTTAAACATACAGTATTTTAATAAAAATCTCTATACAGTTCAGACTGACAATAACAGAGAACGGGTTTACAATTTAAGACCTGGGTTTATAATCAAAATAATAAACAGTAAAAAATGATAAGATAGTAATTTCATTTACATGGTGGTGATTATTGTCATCTTATCTCTAACAGATTAATCATTTCTTTGCTTCGACTGTTTAATCGTCTTGAATTGCTTAAAACGTTTAGAAATAGGCATTTCAAGTATAAATGTTAAGCGGCGTGAGGTAAATGTGCAGCCGGCTTCAAGATTTAAATAAAACTGCAAGATTTCTTTGCACAGTATAATATTTATATAGTGATACTATAGTGATTAAAGGTTCATCATGTGGAAAGTCTTGCAGCTTCGACATTCTTCTTGCAGAAACTCTGAGGGCAAATGTCAACATGTACTAAACTTATGCACGTCTATCTTTGTAGATGAGGTCAGAATTTTGGCCAGGTAGACAGGTTGTTGCCATTGAACTTAGAGAAGTCCTCAAGGTGTACATTTTCATTTGAGTGATGGTCTTTTATACAGATGCTACTTCAACAGGAAGGCCTCTGTTAGGATTTAGAGTATCTTGATAATACTTTAAGATGACAGTCAAAACGCCATCCGCTGCTGTGACCAGAAGTCTAAAATGACATAAGTGCAACGTCTGTCTCTGTCCAGACTCTTTATTCGGCAGATTTCTGCTTCATCCAGGATATTCATTGCTTGCTTGTAAACGACCTATACGCATTGACACTGAACAATTTCCATTTTTACATTAGTAGCCTCTTTTTAAAACTTTTTAGAGTAAAGACAAATTAGAAAGAATTAATATATGGCTGAAAAATATAAATTCCCTGCTGCACATAAAATAAATTAGTAGTATTTTGAAGTCGTATTTTATCAAAAAAGGTATGCACTTTCCTGGATCCCATTGAGCAGAGGCATAGCCAGGGATTTGGATTTAGAAACCCCTTACTAAAGTAGGAAATAGAAAGTAATAGTAAAGTTTAATTTAAATTCCAATTACTGCACTTTAAATTATGAATATAACGTCGATTTTTAAAATATTCAATTTAGGATTCGTTAATATTGACTTTAATTATATAGAAATCGTTTTAAAAAATCTGATGCGTTCCATCTCTGCAGAAAATTATTGTTAGAAAGCTTACGCTTCTATTTATTTCATGATAATCGAGAAAAAATAGCAGAAACAGTCTTATTACTTGCTTCCGTGTAAGAAGAAGCGAAATAAGGGAGTATCATAGATTAAAGTGATAGTCAAAAGCTGGTTGCTTTGTGACTGCAGTTCCTTTGTGTATATGACTGGAGTTGACAAATTCCTGTATGAGCAAAGTATAAGTGTTTTAAAGCTGAAACCAAAAACAAGGAATATTCTAAAAAACGACCAACGCCACGAAAAAGATGTATATGACATAAAGTGTGTTTTATTGTGATCTACATTTTTTGTGTAGTAATTTTTGTCAATCTCTTACGCTTTAGCAGCTATGGAAAATTCCGTAAAATTCATCCACAATAGAGTAGTCTTCAGAGGTTATTCCCATAAAGTTCAAGAAAGGTATACATTTTATTTGTCAGGTATCTTTAGTATACGATATTTTAAACATTTTTGAGTCATTTATGAGAAAATAAAAAATTTCGAAAAAAGTTGCATGTAATGGGTAGCTAGTTGTGGGTATTTTTCTCAAAATGTTCCTTTCGTATCCCTAGAAGATACTGAACTTAAATACCAAGTTGTTTTTTAACGTGAGCTACGTTTTTTGTGTAAGTTTTTGTCTATATGTTACGGTGTACCAATTACGCAAAATTTGTTTTACAGGGGACTCTAAAACATATATTTCCGGTGAAATTTCGGTACCGATTTTTTGGGTGGGGCGCAATACCTTCACTATTCACTATGTACGTATTACGTGTAGAGAAAGTAAAAATGGATCCCTATATAACCTCCTTACTGGATACGCTATTGGTATTGAGCATCGTATAGTTTACTATTACAACTATATTAAAAGTATCAGCAATTATACCCAAGTCAAAGATGTCCACTAATTTTAGTGCTATGCACTTTACCGTAATCTACTCCTTTACTACATCATAGTTATCCACAGAAGTGTCATAGTATAAATATTTCTGAGTACATACTTTAAACCCATTTTTGTACTTCTTTTTGAAGTTAAAAACCATGTCTTCTGCGTTCTGCGTTCTCTTCAATATAGCTTTAAAATTACATCAAAAGGACTGACACAAAATATATTTACATTTCCCACAGGTCAGAAATCAAAGTAAAGCTCCTGTAGAAAGTTATGTGTAGAAATACAATTTGCTGAAATAGAAGGAGGCGATTAGCAACAATTGTAACTTAGATCACTCTGCAGCTCACACGTATGCCCAGGGTGTGGTCCACAAGGGTCACAACGACCAGGACATGTCCGGATTATCCAATTGCTACAATGGTATGAGGTGATTCCAAAGATAAGCCATCTACTCTCGGTAACAACCTGTCTGATGGGAAGACGTGGACCTCACTCATTGTCAAACACTGCTACCTGGGCCAGACGGATTCAATGCGCACAGGATCGCCATTTCTGTATGTGTACTTTTGATACCTCTCAATTCAGGCACAAAATCCTCGAACAGGTCTTTGGTTCATCTTTCATAGGTGATTGATGAGCTAGAAATCTCATATAAAACACACAAAAAATATCTTTTCCATTGCACCATTTGCTGTCACGTCGAAATTTTTCCGACAGGAAATGCTTAATCAAGAAACATGAAAACATCATTCAAATATGCAGTATATTTATCCGTGCTTTCGCAAAACATTGCACATCACAACATATACAAAATACTTAAATCCAAAGTAATACATCTGCCAAACAAAAATAAACAAACTTTGAATAACTTTAGTATATTATAGCTTTTCTTCATCTAGGTGGATTTTCATCAGGAAAACTCTAAGCTGAGCAACCTTGAAGGGGTAGCACAGAAAATATGTCTTATAAACATAAAAAAATATCTTAAACCTGGAACTTTAACAACTTTTGAAGAAATAACAATTTTCGAAAAAGCTTTTCTCGAAAAACTTACTTTGGTATTTTTGGAAGCTACCAAAAATTAGTATTTAACTAACTTTCCTTTTTTTTAGCTATGCTGCCCATGACCTATTTCTAAAAGGACATTTTTATTCAGTGGGTCTCAAAACATGTATTTCTTTTGAAATATCAATGTCGAATTTTTGAGCAGAATACAATGCCTTCACTATCCACTATGTATACAATACATACCTTTGTTGCAGAATAGCTAAAGGAAGGCATGTGAATGGAACACAGAGTTTTAAAGTTCAATCAGATTCTGCAACAATGGATCTTAGGTTCATCCTGCCGATGTTTGAGCTACCATGGTGAGACGTCATTATTAGTATTAAAACTTCTCATATAATTACTCTTAATCCATGGCACGACAGCTCACGGGGAACCTTGGCCTACCGCCCGGCCGCTGCGTCCCCCATCTCGGTCCACTACAGACGTCATGGATGAGGTGCAGTATTGGAGGCTGAGACGTGGTCAGCGCCCCGAATCCCCCCGGCCGGTTAATGCGGTCCTCATGACCTGGAGCCGCTACTTTTTCATCAAGTAGCTCCTCAATTGGCCTTACGAGGCTGAGTGCACCCCGGGCCAGGTCTCCCGCTTGGTAAGTAGCAACGCTACCACCGCGCTAAGGAGACGACTTCTCATATAATACAATATATTTAATGCGAATTGGAATCAAGTAATATTTATTGTGTTAATCATTATTTTGACTAACTTGATGTAGCTGAAGTATTTTTACTTTCTCTATATGTACTACGTACATAGTGTATAGAGAAGCTATTGTATTGCACCCAAAAATTCGATACCGAGATTTCACCGGGAATACATGTTTTGAGAACCCTAAATTTAAAAACAATTTAGAAAAATTTCCATGTGTGTGTCTGTGGGCAGTACAGTTTAAAAACTAAAGGTTCGTTAAAAACCAAACTTGGTATTTATTTTGGTGTCTTCGAAGGATGCGACACGAAGATTTTCAAGAAAATCCCCCCTCCCCCAACTACACTTTACATAGAACCTTTTTTCGAAAATTTTGATTTTCTCTAAAATAGCTGTAACGATTTTAATTAATATATTGTATATTAAAGATATTTATGTGACAAATAAAATGTATATCTTGAATTTTCTGGAAATGGCCTCTCTACTTTATTTTAGATGAATTTTACGGAAACAATAAGAGATTGACAAAAACTTACCACACAAAAAATGTAGAGCAACGTTAAAGCACACAATTTATGTAATGAACATTATTTTCGTGGTGTTGATCGTTTTTGAGATATTCCTTATTATTGGTTTCAGCTTTGAAAAACTTATACTTTTCTCATAAAGGAAGTTATCAACTCCTGTCCATACAAACAATGGAATATCTGTTACATAGCAACCAACTTTTGACTATCACTTTAACCTATGGTGCTCCCTTATATCGCTTCTACTTACAAGGAAGCAAGTGATAACACTATTTCTGCTAATTTTTTCTCGATTAGCATGAAGTAAATAGAAGCATAAGCTTTTAATAGTATTTTTTGCAGAGATGTAGAGAAAGCCATGTGAATGGAATACATTACATTGCTTTAAGAATAGTTCTTTTCAGAAAAGGTATAGAAAATCATGTGAATGGAAAACATATTTTTTGCAGCGCATTAGCAGTTCCAATACTTAAGCCAGTATAATGTGAGAACATCTTGAAAGAGTTACCGTGATCGACTCATATGGCAAGGTTTAAAGCATGTACGGGAATTTCGCCATGGTAGCTCAAGCATTGATAGGAGCATTGATACTGGCCGCGCCGTGGCCGAGTGGTTAGACCACTCGACTCTCACCTAGACGGTCGGGGTTCGATCCCAAGCGACCGCATGTGAGATTTGTGGTGGACAAAACGGCGCTGGGGCGGGTTTTCTCCGGGTACTCCGGTTTCCCCCGCCATCGCATTCCACCGGTGCTCCATCATCATTCATGTATCATCAGTGTCCCCGCCTGCGGTGCCATTAGTAGTTAAAGCGGGCGTTAAACACTACCATTGATACTGATAACCGAAGATTCGTCCCAGCTGTAGCATTGAATTTTTCAAGCTTGGTCTAGCTTCTGAACTTACTGTTTAAATATGTCTACTGTGAAAGAACAATTATCAAAATAATGTATATTTAAGCGCTCAAAGAGACTAAAATCTAACACTTCCTTGACCTGTATCCAAAGTTAAAATAGTGTACGACCTCATAAACCTGCGCCGTAAAAACAATCGTATTTATAAACCGTAAAATAAATTTTTGTGAAAAAGCCAAGGTTCCATGTCCTGAAAAACTTGGGGAGCTCATTAAATTCACTGTAAAAATTGCATTATTTATCATTACTCTATCAACTCTTTCATTCTCGCATTCCAAACTATCAAATGTTCGATACATTTCTGATCTTTCATAATCGAGAAACTCGTTCACGATACTCTTTCCTTCTTGCTATACCTGCTCACCTTACAACTTTCTATTCATCATCATTTACAATAGATTTAGCTCGTCTTTGGAATTCCCTCCCTGAAGACGTAAGGGACTGCCGGACATTATACTGTTCAAGCAGAAAATTAGGGCATACAACCTAATCTGCTGCTGTATTAATATGATAAATACATCACTACTTACATTTATTGTTATTAATATTTTATGTGCTGGTAACTAATATGTATTTTAATTGTAAATGTGACTAATATGTGTTTCGACCTACATGCATTTTTCACTTAAAATAATTTTATTTAGAGTTTTTTTTTTCTTTTCATTTCTGTATATTTGTTGCACCTCTTTATGTATGTTTTATAAAGTTGTATAGAATTGTATTTTTGTTCTTTATTCTTTTATGCATTGTATCATTGTTGTGTTGAATTTAATGTATTGCCTGGTAGAGTGGCCGTAACTCCAAACAGGATAAATAAAAAAACTTGAAAGTTTAAGAGAATTGTTCTTAAGAGAAAACTTATAATGTCTTCTCTCTGTCACCTATATACATTGCATTCGGCCCAATATTTCTTTGTTGAGACTCTATAAATAGAATTTCACACCTTTTTAAGCAACTAGTTTTAAACAGGAGATAATTTTTAAATATATATGTGAGCAACATAGTTCCAAATCGAAGATTATTATCAGTAAATGCATGTCAGATATACTAGGAATTACACAACACTTAAATAAGTTTCAATATTTTTTTATTTTCTCAAAAATGCCATGAATTTACATTATTTATATTTTGAGATTTTGAATGGTAAAATTATCTTTTTGTTTATTATCATCAACCATATCATTAAGTTTCTATTAGTCCTCCACTCCTTTTTCCTCTTCTTGCATTTTATGTTGAATTTTCTGTGAGAATTCTGTGAAATCGTGTTCAGTTTTATTAAATTGCCTATAAAAAATACAGAATGGCAAAACAACTCCCATATTTTCACTTTTTGCTGGTTCTTCTAGCGCTCATTTGTGATCGTTCTTTGTTTCAGGGTAAGAGTATGCAATATCGATAGCTAATATTGTCAGGCCTATTCTTATAAAATCAAGAAACTCACTTGGCAATGAGAGGATGGATTAAGAAAAATCTGGTGTGTTCCATTCACATGACTTTCTCTACATCTCTGCAACAAATTATTGTTAAAAAGCTTATGCTTCTATTTACTTCATGCTAATCGAGAAAAATTAGCACAAATAGTCTATTACTTGCTTCCTTGTAAGCAGAAATGCAAAAAGGGAGTACCATAGGTTAAAGTGGTAGTCAAATGCTGACTGCTATGTGACTGAAGTTCCTTTGTTTGTACGGACATGAGTTGACAACTTCCTATATGAGAAAAGTATGCTTTTCAAAAGTATGCTGAAACCAAAAATAAGCTATATCTAAAAAACTATCAACTCCGCGAAAAAAAATGTATATAACATAAATTGTGTGTTTTAATGTGCTCTACAATTTTTGTGTGGTAAGTTTTTGTCTGTCTCTTACGGTTTACCAGTTATACACAATTCCGTAAAATTCCTCCAGAATAAAGAAGTCTTCAGAGGCTATTCCCAGAAAATTCAAGATATACATATTGTTTGTGAGGTATATGTATTTAATATACGATATTTTAATCAAAATCGTAGAGCCGTTTTTTAGAAAATAAAAATTCTCGAACATTTTTCCATGTGAAGGGTAGTTTGGGGTGGGGGGATTTTCTTGAAAATCTTCTTGTCGCATCCTTGCAAGATATCAAACTTAAGTACCAAGTTTGGTATTTAACGGTCTTTTCGTTTTTGGGCTATGCTGTCCACAGACACACACGCACATACACGGACCTTTTTCCAGAAATGCTTTTTTTTTTGGATTCAGGGAGACCCAAAACATGTATTTCCGATGAAATCTTAGGTTGGAATTTTTGGGTGCATTACAATACCTTCTCTATACAGTATGTACATAGTACGTGTAGAGAAAGTAAAAAAATATTAATTACTTACAGAACAGATATCACATAGTTTGTCTTGTAAGCTTTCGTCAGTCTTTTGAGACAGTCCAAAGGGCAAAGGTAGGAAACAGTCGCTCGTGCATAGCTAGTTTACGTACCAGATTAGCTTTTTGTTGTGGCCGTCGAGCGTCTACGTGAGGTCTCTATCTCGCCGTTTCGGTGATTCAAAAGATTTTAACCAATGAATACTTTTTGATAATTCATGCCAACTATGGTTATGAGTTCAAAGAGTGCAAAACAACAAAGCCTAAGGTCATTGACAGGCACGTATAGCTCGCGCATTGGGTCTTGAAGAATGACCTTGATCCAGAAAACAATTAGCGATCCTGAATCTCTCCTCTCCCTGGATTCAGCGTTACTGGCTGCAATACGCAGAGCCGAGAGTGCAGGTGAGTAAAGTCTTGTAATACTGGACAGTGGCGCCTGATCAGGACTCCGGTACTGTATCCCTATTTACATTTCCCCCCGTAGGTTTTACTGTTTACTGGTTTTACTGTTTCTTTTACAAACATATAACATCCATGCCCAAGGCGGGACGCGAACCCTTCAGAGCGCGACACATCACGTTTGTTCTCTATATTCGAGATGTTTCTCCAAGCTTCGGCTTCCAATTTATTGGACAAGTTTCTAGAAAGTTTGTGACGTCATTTTATAGCCACTAAATGAGGAACAATTACAGTACGGTGTGGTGTTTTGAATTGTACTTAGTCGTGAGTGACCGGAGTGTAAAGAGTGGTGCGTGAGCCATGGATGGCGTGCAGCTGTAAACTGACGAAACGTCGACTGAATTATTTGCAGCAGTGAATATAAGACTGTATTTGGAGCTAATTTTGGGTTGATCAAGAGATTTGTTATAGTACCTTGTACATGTGTTGAGTCAATTTTTGATAATCTGCTATAAGTTCAAACCTAAAAGAGAAAACACTTCATAGTGAAGCTCCGAGGTGATTGCAAATGCTTATCAATACATGAAGGTTTGGTACACTTTAGGTACCCTTCTGATCTTTTAAAAGAGAATGAAAATATACAAGACTGGTGTATAGGGAAATACTGCTCATAGAATTTACTAAGAAAGGCATAAACGTAAAGTGGTATATTTTAGGGCTCCTAGATAAAAACCATCAAGTCCTAACAACGATATTTCGAATTAACGAAACACAAGAGAAAGATAGTCTAATGGAAGAAAGAATCAAAGGGATTGAAATTGAAGACGATGGAATGGATAGCAGCGACGTAGATAAGACATTGATGGACGAAGATACGTATAGAAGAATTAAAATATGATTAAAGACTGTTATTCAATGTGAAATTGAAATCGTTACTGAAAATAAAAAAACTTATTTTTGTATTAAGTGTACAAATCCGCTGTAGAGACTCGTAAAATAAATATTTCTTTGACACACGAGCGGGTAAATTCATCACAATGAGATATCGCTATTTCTGTGTTCAAAAACGTTGTGCAAGCTATAATAACCGTCTGCAAAAATTCAAAAATATCGTCGATGATTTTAATTAGCATACCGTACATTAAAGATATTTACATTACAAATAAAATGCATATCTGAAAATTTCTGGGAATAGCCTCTGAAGAGCACTTCATTCTAGAGGGATTTAGCATAACTAGTAACTCGTGATAGACAGTAAATGACTGCACAAAAAAGCCCGGGTTCGATTACAGGCGACCTCCTGGTGGACAAAGCGGCGCAGAGGTGTGTTTTCTCCGTGTTCTCCGGCTTCCCACGCTATTGCATTCCACCGATTCTCCATCTTCATTCCATGTATAATCTGTTTCATCGCCTGCGGTGCCATAGTAGTAAATGCGGGCGCTAAAAAACGAACACGCAGAAATTGTAGTTCTCGTTAAAAGAAGTTCTCTCAATTTATCTCATATACGTTTTTGTAGCGTTTACTGTTCTTGAGATGTTCCTTTGTTATTGGCTTTAGTTTTAAGCTACTTGAATTTTTCTCAAACTGGAGGTCTTCTTTCGTTTAATATCTCTTTTGTTTTACTTCTGGCCGTGCAAAGTGCACCGAATTTCAATTGTGTCATATAACGGTAGTCTTTTTAAAAGCAATTACTATCGTTTTTAGCTAGTCTTTTATCTTATTATCCTTCTACTTGGAAGGAACACTAGAACAACATTTCTCAACTATCACTCTTGTGTCTAAGGAATACTCTTTTGTAACGCAGTTTGTAGAGAAAGCCATGTGAATGGAACGCAGAAGATTTTTTGATATCTTACATCCATTTATATTGCAATACATTGACTTTTCCAAACCTTAAGTGTCTATTTCTAGGATTTTTAGCGCCTATTGGGAAGTTTTGTAAAAATTCAAATCAAATAATAGCGTGAGCTAAGATTGTTCTGTTTTCTGGACTAGGCAGAATCTTAAAATTGTTTCCAGTTTCCTGAGATGGAGAAACAGAAGAAGCGTCAGTAGCTAATTACAAACTAACTTGAGAGGGTAGAAATATGTCTCCACTCTACCACACGTGGTCAACCACAAATCATTTCAAAGTGGCAAGAGGGGGTTGGAGATTTGCTCCATCGCTGTCTGGTTCTATATTTGTCTGCATACTCGTCTAGCATGTCTCCCTGTGTGAAGAACTTCAAACAACCCTTAAAAAAGAAAATTACATTATAATTTGCAACTGATTTCCTTCTAATGTTAAGAATTTATTTATTCCTTGCCTATAAGGGTACGTTTAATCTAATATTTGGTAATACTTTATAGGATGAAATTCCTAATGCAACATTTCGAGATTTTATGCCAATGATTACTGGGAGAAGCATGCATTTCTTGCTATTGCATTTACTGCTACATAAATTGAAGTCATAAGGTTTTCTCTTCTAAACTACTAGGCGAAAACAACAAATATACAATGAGGTTAAGTCATAGGTACAATAATACAACACAAATTCTGATGTGTTCTATTCCTATGGCTTTCTAAAGCCATTATGTAACAAACTATTACAACAAAAGTCTTTTGTGGTATTTTTACTTTCTCTACAAGGTCTTCTGTATAAAAAATCTGATGTGTACCATTCACATGACTTTCTCTACATTTCTGCAACAAATTATTATTAAAAAGCTTATACTTCCATTTACTTCCTTCTAATCAGAAAAAAATAGTAGAAATAGTCTTATTACTTGCTTCCTTATAAGTAGAAGCGAAATAAGGGAGTACCATAGGTTAAAGTGAAAGCCAAAAGCTGGTTGCTATGTCACTGAAGTTCCTTTGTTTGTATGGACAGCAGTTGAAATATTCCTGTATGAGAAAAGTGTAAGTTTTTCATAGCAAAAACCAAAAACAAGGAATGTCTCAAAAACGACCAACTCCACGAAAAGAATGTATATAAGATAAATTTTGTGTTTTAACGTGCTCTATATTTTTTGTATAGTAAATTTTTGTCCATCTACTATGGTTTAGCAGTTATTCAAAATTCCGTAAAAATCATCCAGAATAAACTACTCTTCAGAGGCTATTCCCAGAAGATTGAAGATATACATTTCATTTGACAAGTAAATATCTTGAATATACGATATTTTAATCAAAATCGCTAGAGCCATTTTTGAGAAAATCGAAATTTTCGAAAAAAGTTCCATGTAAAGGGTAGTTTGGGGGTGGGGGGATTTTTCTCAAAACCTTCGTGTCGCATCCCTGGAAGATACTAAACTTAAATACCAAGTTTGGTATTTTGCCTACTTTTCCTTTTTGAGTTATCGTCTTCACAGACACACGGACACACGGACACACTGACACACGGACACACGGACACGCACACACACACGGACCTTTTTCTGAAAATACTTTTTTTGGATACAGGGGACCTAAAACATATATTTCCGGTGATATCTCGGTATCGAATTTTTTGGTGGAGTGCAATACATTCTCTATACCAACGGTTCCCAACCGGTGTGCCCCGGCACCCTAGGGTGTCGTGTGATTGGCTAAGGGGTGCAGCGAGATATTGAGATAAAAAAAAAAATACCTTCTACTGAAGCCATAAGTCTTGTAAGGTCTTGAAATAAAATAAGTCAAATCAATTACTCTGATGCACGGCAGATGGTGATAGTGGTCGATTCATTTCAATAATTCAGTTATACTAGTATCCTACAGATGGCATTACAGCTATACCCTGCCGAACATTCCCAAGACTACTCGCTTCCTCACGAACATTCCCGAGACTTCGACAGATGAATATATAAAAGTGTACGCCGCTTGGCGCTTTCAGTTGTCTTCCTCGTTCCTCGCGTTGATTCACAGTGTTTAGCTATGGATAAGTTCATTGTTAAACGTAAACGCCAGGACAGTGAAAGTGAACAGTCGGCTCCTACTGCTTGATTTAAGAAGCCAAATCTTACAGTTTCTCCCGGACCGTCAAATTCACCACATAAAGAAGACAAACGAAAGAAAAGAACATACCAGGACAGTTACTTAGCGTATGGATTTAAGTGGAATAACAACGAGGAAAACCTTATCCCTGTGTGTTTAGTTTGTGGCGAAACACTTAGCAACGAGGCCATGGTACCTAGCAAACTGAAGTGGCATCTTACAACAAAGCATCCCAGTGTGTCACAGAAAAGTGTAATGTATTTTTCACATATGTTAGAAGGGGAGAAGAAAACAGCTGTGCGAATGGTAAAGAGAATGACCATAGGTGATACTGCTCTTGAAGCCTCATTTAAAGTAGTAGAACTGATAGCTAAAAAAAAGAAACCTCATACTCTTGGAGAGGAAATCATTGGCCCTGCATGTCAAGTTATAGTTTCAACAATACTTGGCGAAGGAGCAGCTAATCAATTTCGAAAGCTCCTCTGTCCAACAACACAATCAGCCGCAGGATATCTGAAATGTCATGCAATATTAACGAACAAGTCACGGAGAAAATAAAAACTTATAGAACATTTGCTTTGCAAGTAGATGAGAGTCTCGATATTGGTGACAAACCGCAACTCCTTGGTTTTATCAGATATATTGATGAAAAAGATATTGGTGAACAGTTTCTGTTCTGTAGACCGCTGGAGACTACAACCACAGGCCATGATATTTTCGTTTCTATTAATTCCTATCTCAATGACCGTGATCTTTCATGGAAATACTGTTGTGGTATATGTACAGATGGTGCACCATCTATGTCTGGGAAAATTAAAGGTTTTACTGCCAGAGCTCTCAATGAAAATCCATCCATTATTATAACTCACTGTTTTCTGCATAGAGAGGTATTAGTCGTGAAAGCGTGTAATGAAGATTTTGCTGAAGTGTTTAACCAAGTTGTGAAAATGGTGAACTATATGAAGTTTCGACCTTTAAAGTGCAGAATTTTTGAACAGTTATGTCGCGTAACGGATGCAGCTCATACCTCTTTGTTACTTCACACAGAAGTAGGGTGGTTGTCGCGGGGTCGTGTATTGAACCGGTTTCTCGAACTTAAAGAACAGGTAAAAACTTTTTTTAAGGATGAAAATCAAGACACATTTCTTGAGTTCTTACTAAGTGATTCTTGGAGTTTTGAACTGTCGTATCTGGCAGATATTTTTCATAAGCTGAATGAACTGGTTGTTTCGATGCAGGGTCGACATGAAACAATAATCTCCTCAACCAATAAAATGAAAGGTTTTAAAAGAAAAC
Source organism: Hymenopus coronatus (assembly GCA_030762935.1). Taxonomy (NCBI): domain Eukaryota; kingdom Metazoa; phylum Arthropoda; class Insecta; order Mantodea; family Hymenopodidae; genus Hymenopus; species Hymenopus coronatus. Next base: position 25,026,708 of record CM060886.1, on the reverse strand, counting down.
GTAGTTCTTGGAAGTATGAAGTTCAAAAAGGAGATTTGTCGAACTTTCCATCTCTTCTTAATGTGGCAGGAGATAAAAAGATCTGGGTAAACTGAAAGACCGCATTTGTGATCACTTATCAAGATTGCAAGATGCAATAGATGCGTACTTTCCAACTATTTCCACTACGAATCTCGACTGGGTTGTCGCACCATTTGATTTCGTAGATAGTGCAGAGGAAATAGATTTCACTGCTTGCGAACGGGATGAATTTATTGATCTTTGCGCTGATTCCACACTCAAAGGTGAGTTCACCAAGAGTGAGGCGTCGGTGGCTAGTTTTTGGCTTCAGCGGAGAGAGGAGTACCCTAACCTAATGAGGAAAGCAATTAACGCACTTTTGTCCTTTTCAACATCTTATCTATGTGAGCAGGCCTTCTCTGCTATGGTGACAATAAAATGCAAAGCAAGAAATAGACTGAATAACATTGAGGATGATTTACGTGTTTCACTGTCAACTGTAAGACCGACATCACATATCTGTGCTCTAAGCATTAATCACAAGTTTCACATTAATCATTAATCGAACAAAATTTATTGATGTATTTTTACTCAGTGATTGTAGTAAAGTTTACTGTATTATCTTATGGTGTACGTTATTATTATATAATATTTCAATAAATTAACAAATTAAGCTTAATTTTCTTTTCATTCCTGTAAGGGTGCCCCTGGTGTTTAATGTTATTCCCAAGGGTGCCGTGAACTTCAAAAGGTTGGGAAACACTGCTCTATACACTATAGTGCGTACAGAAAAAGTAAAAATCTGATGTGTTGCACTCACATGCCTTTCTCTTGCCGCTTTACAAACTTCTTACATAAGATTATTTTTCTTTCTGCACCTTGTTAATCGAGGTACTCATTAGCACAATGTTCTTATTACTTAGTTCCTTATAAGTAGGAAGAAAATAAGGGAATACACTAGGCTAAATCGATAGTCAAATGTTTTAAAAGCTGTCGTTATGCGATTGTCACTACAAATCGCTTCTTTTACTGACCAGGAGTAGAACAAAAGAAAAACGGACACTCCCGTCTGAGAAAAGTATAAGTACTTCACGACAGAAACTAATAACAATGAATACCTCGTAAACGGTAAGGTCCACGAAAAAAATATGTATGATGTAAATTGTGTATTTTAACAAGGCCTACATTTTTTGTACAGTAAGTTTTTGCCTATCTCTTACGTTTATTAGTTATGCCAAATTAAGCAAAATTCATCCAGAATTAACAGGTCTTTAGAAGCTATTCCCAGAAAATTCATGATATACATTTTATTTGTCTGCTAAATATGTTTAATATACGATATTTTAATCAAAATCGTTAGAGCCATTTTTAAGAAAATCAAAATTTTCGAAAAAAGTTCCATGTAAAGGGTAGTTTGAGGTGGGGGGATTTTTCTCAAAATCTTCGTGTGGCATCCCTGGAAGATACTGAACTTAAATACCAAGTTTGGTATTTTAGCTACTTTTAGTTTTGAGTTATCGTGTTCACATACGGACACACCGACACACACACACACACACACACACGCGGACCTTTTTCTGGAAATGCTTTTTTTGGATTCAGGGGGTCCTAAAACATGTATTTCCGGTGAAATCTCGACATCGGAGTTTTGGGTGGAATGCAATACTTCTCTATCCCTATGTACATTGTACATATGGGGCAAGAGAAAGTAAAAAGCCGTTTTAGAAACATGTTCGTGTATGTATCCATATGTCTGTGAAGACGATAACTCAAAAACTAAACGTCTGTAACGTACCAAACTTGGTATTTATGCTTAGTATCTTCCAAGGATAAAACACGTAGATTTTAACGAAAATCTCCTTACTCCAAACTATCCTTTACATGGAAAAAGCTTCTAATTTTGTTTCTATCAAAAATTGTTCAAAATATTTTGATTAAAATACCTACATATATTAAACTTATTTATATGACAAAGTTTATAGGTACCTTTAATTTTCTGGAAATAGCTTCTGAATACTATATTAACAATGAATTTTGCTGAAATTTGTATAAATGGTACATCCTAAGAGATAGACAAAAACTTACTCAAAAATGTAGATCTCGCTAAAACACGTGATTTATACTGTCAATTCCGAGATATTTCTTGTTATTGGTTTCGATTTAAAGTTTTTAATCACATTCTGAACAGAGAATTTGTTAATTCTGAGAAATGACTATCACTTTAGCAGAGAGTGTTCTTTTGTTTTCTTTCTACGTACAAGGAATAAGAAAATGTCTGCTGTAATTTCTATGTCGAGGTTTCGCCGTAGATGTATGTTCTGAGCTCCTTTGAGCCAGAAAAAGGCATTTTTACAAACTATGTGTGTGTGTCTTTGGTCAGCAAAGCTCAAAAACTAAAAGGCCGAAAAATACTGAAGTATTTAAGTTTATTATTTTCCAAGGATGCAACCCGAAGATTTTAAAGAAAATATCCTCACTACAAACTACAGTTTACATGGAAAAATATTTGAAATGTTTTCTCAAAAATAGCTTTAGCGATTTTAATTAGAATATCGCATATAAATTATATTTGCATCACAAATACAATTATATCTTGAATTTTTACTTTCTCTACACGCACTATGTTCATAGTGTATAGAGAAGGTATAGCACTCCATCCAAAAATTGGATACCGAGATCTCACCAAAAAATATATGTTTTAGGGTCCCTTATATCCAAAAAAAGAATTTTTACAAAAAGGTCCGTGTGTGTGTGTGTGTCCGTAGCTCCGTGTGCCTGCGAACACAATAACTCAAACATGAAAAGTCGGTAAAATACCAAACTTGGTATTGAAGTTTAGTATCTTCCAGGGATGCGACACGAAGATTTTGAGATAAATGCTCCCACCCCAAACTACCATTTACATGGAAAAAATTTCGAATCTTTTTATTTTCTTAAACATGGCTCCAGTTAGGTTTTGATTAAAATATCGTATATTAAAGATATTAAGCTGACAAATAAAATTCTTATCTTGAATTTATTGGCAATAGCCAATAAGACTACTTTATTCTGGATCAATTTTACGGAATTTTCCATAACTGGTAAACCGTAAGAGATGGACAAAAACTTACCATACAAAAAATGTAGACCAGTTAAAACGCACAATTTATGTAATATACATTTTTTTTCGTGGAGTTGATATTTTTTTCTTGGATTTTGCTTGTTTTTAATTTCAGCTTTGAAAAACTTGTACTTTTCTCATTCAGAAATTTGTCAACTCCTGTCCATACAACCAGCTTTTGACTATCACCTTAACCTATGGTACTCCCTTATTTCGCTTCTACTTACAAGGAAGCAAGTAATAAAACCATTTCTGTTAATGTTTTCTCGATTAGCATTAACTAAATAGAAGAATACACGTTTTAACAATAATTTGTTACATAGATGTAGAGAAAGTCATGAGAATGGAACACATCAGATTTTTTGGAATAGCTTCTGAAGACCTGTTCACTCTGGACGAATTTTTCTGAAATTTGTGCACCTGATAAACCGTAACTTTAACTTTTCTCAAACTGTAGGTTATCTTTCTCTCGTCTTTCGTTTACTCCTGTCAAGAAAAAGGAACGGCGTTTCAATAATTTCATATGCGACCTGTTTTTAAACGAATTGACTAATACTTAATTCTAGTTTATCCGTTTTTTTCCCTTCTGCTTACAAAGACTCAAGCAATAAGACCAGTTCTGCTAATGTTTATTTCGATTAGGTCATTGTAGATACAATAATAATCATTTCTAAGAAAGTTTTTTTGCAGAACAGCTAGAGAACTCATGTGAATGAAGCACATGGGTGCAATTCAAAATCTACTGTGCTCAAGTACTTGCCCGAAATAAAGAAAGTTAAAATGAAAGAGAAAAGCTGGAAAAACCAGATCTGATACACTCATTTCACTAATTACTATATGTATCTATCACATGTGGCACTTAAGAGTATTCTTCTATCATATATAGCTAATCGCGATAAACTCTTGTGCCTGGAAACAATTACAAATCAGGTCATATATTTTCTCGTTCTTACACTTTAAAAAATGTGATGTGTTCCATTCAAATGACCTTCTCTACATCTCTGCAACGAATTATTGTTAAAAAGCTTAATTTTCTATTCTATTTAGTTCATGCTAATCGAGAAAAAATTAACAGAAATAGTCTTATTACTTGCTTCCTTGAAAGTAGAGGCAAAATAAGGTAGTAGCATAGGTTAACGTGAATAGTCAAAATCTGGTTGCCATGTAACTGAAGTTCTTTTGTTTGTATGGAAAGGAGTTGACTTATACCTGTGTGAGAAAATTATGATTTTTAAAGGTGAAGCAAAAACATGGAATAACTCAAAAACGATCAACCCCACGGTAAAAATGTATAAAACATTAATTGTGGGTTTTAACGTTCTCTACATGTTTTGTGTGGTAAGTTTTTCTCCATCTCTTACGGTTTAGCAGTTATGCAAAATACCGTAAAATTCATCCAGAATAAAGTAGTCTTCAGACACTATTCCCAGAAAATTCAAGATATATATTTTATTGTCAGGTAAATATCTTCAATATACGACATTTTAATTAAAACCGTTAAAACCAGTTTTGATAAAATCAAACTTTTCGAAAATTGTTTCATGTAAAGGGTAGTCGGGGTTAGGAGAATTTTCCTGAAAATATTCTTGTCGCATCCTTGGAAGATACTGAACTTGAATACCAAGTTTGGCATTTAACGGACTTCTCGTTTTTGAGCTATGCTATCCAGACACACAGACACACATACTCACGACCTTTTTCCAAAAATGGTTCTTTTTTTTTCATGGGGACCCAAAACATGTATTTCCGGTGAAATCTCTGTATCGAACTTTTGGGTGGAATGCAATACCTTCTCTATGCACTATGTACATAGAACGAGTAGAGAAAGTAAAAATTGGAGAGTCGCACAGGTTTAACCTTCATGCATAGTGACCGATGAGGCTTAAAATTACAAAACAATAAATACTGCATTTTTTAAACTGATGGAACTCAACAAGCACAAATGTCTTAATATACAAAATATCAAATTTAAAATGTAATATTTGTAGTAAGTCTGAATTTATTCAGTTTTCAATAAAAGTTTATTGTTTTATAAGCTGTCTTATCTGAATTTGAAATCAAAAGTACACAATATTACAAAAGAAAGACTGTTCGAGTATATGTTCTCGGGCATGTCATAAATGGGTGAAAGAAATAAACAACTGCATGTAACTTGTTGAATAAGAACATTTGAAAATAAAAATAAATTAGACAATCAAGTTTAGTTTCATTAACTCTTTTTTTAGTAATATTTGTACAAATGATTTCCATATAAGAAGTGTGATATGTTCCATTCACATGACTTTCTCTACAAACTATTATTACAAAAGATTTATATGTTCTACATCGTAGTAATCGAGATAAACATTAGATGATTGTATTAATTCCTTTTTATGTAGAAACAATATAAGGTAATACAATAGGATAAAGCGATAGTTAAACCTTTTAAAAAGTCGTAGTTTTGTGAAACAATTGAAATTCAATTGGGCTAAGAATAAAACAAAGATGAGATGAACCGAAAGTTGATCTCTCGTTTGAGAAATAAATAACTTATAGTTGAATTTATTAACAAGGAATATCCTGAAATGAGTTTACTGTACAAAAATTGAATGAGCACTCCAGATGCGATTCCCAGAAAATTAAGGATATGTATTTTATTTTTGATATAACTATATTTAATATAAGGTATTTTAATCAAAATCGTTAGAGCCAGTTTTTGGAGTGGAGGGAATTTCTTGAAAATCTTTGTGTCGCATTCTTGGGAGATACTAAACTTAAATACCAAGTTTGATATGTAACAGACTTTTTGTTTTTGACACACACACGCATACACACTGACCTTTTTCTAAAAATGTCATTTACATACTTCCAGCGAAATCTCGACTTCTAATTTTTGGGTGCAATACACTTCGCCCTATGTACATAGTGGATAAGTGTAGGGAAAGTGAAAAGCTTTCAGTCATTTAATTTCGGATTAAACAATATTCCCAAGATTATTTTAAATAACTGTCAAAATAATAGAAACCGAGCAACACAAAGTTTTACTACCCGCCTCTAGTGTGGTAGCGTGCTTGGCCCCACATTCAAGATCCTTAAATTTCGAATCTCAATTATTGGGTATAGCTTTTTCAGGGGTTTTCTCGTATTCTGAGAAGACGAATGTCAGATAGCTTTAAGCTCTGTGTTCCCGGACTAATTTGAGCACCAACCATTCAGCGCCCTGGACAACGGGGAATAAGATAAAATATTAACTTGAATTTTTACTTTTTCTACACGTATTATGCTCATAGAATATAGAGAAAGTATTATATTCCACCCAAAAATTCGATACCGAGATTTCATCGGAAATACAAGTTCTGAGTTCTCCTGAATACAAAATAGTATTTTTGGAAAAACGTCAGTGTATATGTTTATGTGTGTGGGTCTGTTGACAGCAGAGCTCAAAAACGAAAAGACCATTAAACACTAAACTTCGTATTTAAGTTTGGTATCTTCCAAGGATGCGACAGATAGCATTTCAAGAAAATCCCCCCACCCAAAGCTAACTTTTATATGGACATTTTTTCGAAAATGTTGATTTTCTAAAAAATGGATCGAACGATTTTCATTAAAATATCGTATTTTAAAGATATATACCTGACAAGTCAAATGTATATCTTGAATTTTCTAGGAACAGCCTCTAAAGACTACTTTATCCTGAGTGAATTTTACGGAATTCTGCCTAACTGTTAGACCGTAAGAGATGGACAAAAACTTACCGCACAAAAAATGACACACAACACACATTAGAACACACAATTTATGTTGTTACATATTTTTCGTGGAGTTGTTTTTGTTTTCAGCTTCGAAAAACTTAACTTTTCTCATACAGGAATTTGTCAACTCCTGTCTATACAAATAAACGAACTTCAGGCACATAGCAACCAGCTTTTGACTTCACTTTAACCTCTGGTAATCCCTTATTTTGCTTCTACTTACAAGGAAGCAAGTAATAAGACTATTTCTTCTATTTTTTTAATTAGCACGAAGTAAATAGAATCATAATTTTTTTCAACAATAATTTGTTGCAGAGATGTACAGAAAGTCATGTGAATGGAACACATCAGTTTTTTTAATTTATACTCCATAACTCAATTACAGCAACTCTTTGACTCATTTTTAGATGCCACTTTGATTCCGGACTTCCTTGTAGTGTTGAACTACATCTATGCTCTCATTCCGTAGTATAAGTACTTCTTTATCTTTTTTTTCTCTCGTTGTGATGGCTGCCACTTCCAGAATAGCTAGCGGTCATCTATCTTCGCACATGCGCCTTGAATGATCATACAGCTCTAATCTCTTCACTTCTACGGTTCATATCTACTGTACATCTGCACTCAATCTTACTTCTCCATTTGTTATTTTATGCATATGAGTCAGATGATATCTTTTCTTTCTGGTATTTTATTTGCATTGTTCTCACCTACACCGTTGATCCATTTGTCACAATAACTTGCGTCAGTGGGGGGCATGTTTTATTTCTAAAGGAATACCCATCACTGATATAGACAAATAAGGCATTTAATCTCAATAATAATAATAATAATAATAATAATAAAATAGTAATATTAATTGCTTCCGTATAGAATGCCTCAATAAGATGGAAATTACCGTGCCTTTCGACCATTTGGCAACCTCGCAAATCTAGCCTACTTTTCATACGAAAATAGACATTAGCAGCAATTGTTTCGTCCATTCCAAAAGCATGCGCTTAATAACATCTGTTACAGAGCATGTTTTATCAATAGGATCGCTATCGTATGTTCTGCAACGTAAATAATAATGCATGGAGGCTAACAGAACGGCTTAATCTACAGAATGGAGTCACACAGCAGTTATAAACAGATCAGGAGCGGAGAGGGAGACATGTGTGACAGTACACTTACAAGCTTTGACGGAAAAAGCGGGCCCCATGAATTACTGGTTAATTTTATATTCCCTCATCATGTCAGCGGTTCGGGTCCCACGTCGGCATGCACTTTTTCTTCTTTTCGTATCCATCAAGGTGCAAAGTTAGTTCAGTAATAGGTATACGAATTAAGAACAAACGGCAGTTCATTTTACTTGTTCTCAGTTTACAATCCTTAAATTTAATTCTAATTGTTTTGAAAAAGTAATTTCACTAAGACTTTACTGGACAAAGTTAGAATAAACATTCAATAAAGATAACAACAATAAAAGAAACAAATAAGCAAGTTAATAAATATTCTGATAACCCATCTAGCTTTGTACCAAATCAGGAAGAAAGAAGCCGGGGAAAAAATTGTCATCGTTTTGGTTAAGATTCGAACCTAAACCGAACATCTTGGAACTCAAAATATCGCACGTGTTAATCAAATACGTTGTAACTTGCAGCGCCACAGTCGATAATGTTAGTGTGCAGAAGATGCGTCTCGGGAACGATGTTTTCAGGCTAGACTGTAATCTGCGGGTTGCATAAAACAAGAGAACAAGGGACAGGTGAACCACGACATAATGCATATTATAAATACATTAATTGTAATTACCGCATGGAATACATACGCCCTTCAATATTCATTCTCTTAATAGTGTGTTAAAGTGCTTCCATGCTCATTACTCTATCCTTAATGGTCCACGTCCCGGCTATGGCATTTAATTTTTTCAGTCTGACTAACTCTCCAATTCCTGTCCTACACACGGTTCTGTGAGAAAAGTTTTACACTTATCACAATTGTACATACTATGGCCTGGGACAAAGTCACAGCATTGTAAGTCACCATTGGAGTTCTCATCTCAAAATAATATGAGATCACCTTGTGGTTTACCGAGAAACATGCGAGTCAGTTGAGAAATTCAATGCTATGTCGGTATGTTGCCATGGTAGCTCATTGGTAGAGCAACCGGCTAGAGACTGGGAGATTCGGTTTAAATCCCAACTATGGTATTGTATTTTTCAGTCTGACTCTACCTATCCACCAAACTTGGTGGGTATTTGAGTTCAGTAGCTTCCAAGGTTGCAACACGAAGATTTTCAAAGAAATTCTCCCACCCAAACTACCCATTACATGGACAAATTTTCCAAAATTTTGATTTTCTAAAAAATGGCTTAAACTATTTTGATTAAAATATTGTTTACATGACAAATAAAATGTATATCCTCTATTTTCTGGGAATAGCTTCTTAAAACATATTTATTCTGGATGATTTTGCGGAATTTTGAGTAACTGGTAAACAGTAAGAGATGGGCAAAAACTTACTTTACAATAATTTAGAGTACTTTAAAGCACACAATTTATGTTATATACATTTTTTTTCGTGGAGTTGACTGTTTTTGAGATACTCCTTGTTATTGGTTTCAGCTTTAAAATACTTGTACTTTTCTCAGACGGGGATTTGTCAATACAAACAAAGGTACTTCAATCACGTAGCAACCACATTTTAAAAGATTGGCCTATCGCTTTAGCCTATGGTACTCCCTTATTTCCCATTTACTTTCAAGAAACCAGGTAATAAGAGCCTTTCTGCAAATTATTTCTCGATTAATATTAAGTAAATAGAATAATAAGCTTTTTAAGAATTTCTTGCAAAGATGTAGTGAAAGTCATGTGAATGGAGCATGTCAATTTTCCTACTACGTATACTAAGAATGTAAAGTAGTGTATTCTATCCAAAAGCGCTACCGAGTTTTCACCTTTTGAAAACACCTGAAAACAACAAATCATGTTTGCTTTTTCTCCAAAGTACATGGGTAGAGGAGGTATTGCATTCCACTCAAAAATTTGATACCGATATTTTACCGGAAGTATACGTGAAGAAAGTAGTTTTAGAAAAAGGTCCTGTGTGCGTGTGTGTGTGTGTGTCCGCTGTACGGAGCACGATAACTCAAAACCAAAAGTCGGTAAATGCCAAGCTTGGTATTTCAGATTAGCAACTTCTCACGAAGATTTTGAGGAAAATACCCCCACTACAAACTCCCTTAAATGAAAATTTTTCATAAATGCTGATTTTCTCAAAAACGGCTCTAACGATTTTGATTTAAATACCGTATATTAAGCATATTTAAATGACAAAAAAAGTGTTTATCCTGATGAATTTTCTGAGGATAGCTTCTGATGACCTCTGGATGAATTTTGATGAATTTTGCATATTTGGTAAATCGTAACTTATTGCATAAAATGTATCTCTCGTTAAAACACATGCTTTATGCAAAACACATGTTTTTCTTGAGATACCTTATTATGTGTTTCAGTTTCAGAACAGTTTTCTCATATGAGCATTTCTCTTTTTCATGCAAATACACGAATATCATGGTAACCAACTATTAAAGATTTTGAATTAACACGTCGCCAGGAAACTTCAGTTCTTATATTAAAGATTTGATTGTCGCTTTAGTCAAGTGCTTTCCTTTATGTCCTTTATGTTTACAAGAAACCACGTAATAAGTCCATTTCTGCTTATGCTTGTCTTGGTTAGCATGAAGGAGATAGAAGAATAAGCATTTTAACAATAATTTGTTACAGAGATCACATTTTGAGAAAAAGTTCCTGTGTACCTGTGTATGAGCAGTATAATTCAAACACTGGTTATTTATAAAATTGGCATTTATCTGACTATTTGGTTTTTAGTTATGCAGTTCATACACAGCATTTTTTAGTTTTACTTTCTCTAGCATGTATGCACAATGTACATAATAGAGAAGGTATTATATTCCACCCAAAAATCGATACCGAGATTTCACCGAAAAGACATACTCTGACAGACTCAATGAAAAAAAATGTTTTTAGAAACATGTCGGTGTGTGTGTGTGGTGTGTGTGTGGTGTGTGTGGTGTGTGTGTGTGGTGTGTGTGGTGTGTTGTGTGTGTGTGGTGTGTGTGGTGTGTGTGTGGTGTGTGTGGTGTGTGTGTGTGGTGTGTGTGTGGTGTGTGTGGTGTGTGAGGTGTGTGGTGTGTGTGTGGTGTGTGTGGTGTGTGTGTGGTGTGTGGTGTGTGTATGGTGTGTGTGGTGTGTTGTGTGTGTGGTGTGTGTGTGGTGTGTGTGTGGTGTGTGTGTGGTGTGTGTGGTGTGTGGTGTGTGTGGTGTGTGTGTGGTGTGTGGTGTGTGGTGTGTGTGTGGTGTGTGTGTGGTGTGTGTGGTGCGTGTGGTGTTTGTGTGTTTGTGTGTGTGTGTTATGTGTGTGGTGTGTTGTGTGTGGTGTGTGTGTGGTGTATGTGTTTGTGTGTGTGGTGTGGGTGGTGTGTGTATGGTGTGTTGTGTGTGTGGTGTGTGTGGTGTGTGCGTGTGAGTGTGTTTGTGGTGTGTGTGTGGGTGTGTTTGTGTGTGTGGTGTGTGTGTGGTGTGTGTGTGTCAGTGTGTGTGTGGTGTGTTTGTGTGTGTGTGGTGTGTGGGTGTGTTGCTGTGTGTGTGGTGTGTGTGTGGTGTGTGTGGTGTGTGTGTGTTTCAGTTTCAGAACAGTTTTCTCATATGAACATTTCTCTTTTTCATGCAAATAAACGAATATCATGGTAACCAACTGTTAAAGATTTTGAATTAACACGTCGCCAGGAAAGCTTCAGTTCTTATATTAAAGATTTGATTGTCGCTTTAGTCAAGTGCTTTCCTTTATGTCCTTTATGTTTACAAGAAACCACGTAATAAGTCCATTTCTGCTTATGCTTGTCTTGGTTAGCATGAAGGAGATAGAAGAATAAGCATTTTAACAATAATTTGTTACAGAGATCACATTTTGAGAAAAAGTTCCTGTGTACCTGTGTATGAGCAGTATAATTCAAACACTGGTTATTTATAAAATTGGCATTTATCTGACTATTTGGTTCTTAGTTATGCAGTTCATACACAGCATTTTTTAGTTTTACTTTATCTAGCATGTATGCACAATGTACATAATAGAGAAGGTATTATATTCCACCCAAAAATCGATACCGAGATTTCACCGAAAAGACATACTCTGACAGACTCAATGAAAAAAAATGTTTTTAGAAACATGTCGGTGTGTGTGTGTGGTGTGTGTGTGGTGTGTGTGGTGTGTGTGTGTGGTGTGTGTGTGTGGTGTGTGTGGTGTGTGTGTGGTGTGTGTGTGGTGTGTGTGTGGTGTGTGTGTGTGTGGTGTGTGTGTGGTGTGTGTGTGGTGTGTGTGTGTGGTGTGTGTGTGGTGTGTGTGGTGTGTGTGTGTGGTGTGTGTGGTGTGTGTGTGGTGTGTGTGTGGTGTGTGTGTGGTGTGTGTGGTGTGTGTGTGTGGTGTGTGGTGTGTGTGTGGTGTGTGTGTGGTGTGTGTGTGTTGTGTGCGTGGTGTGTGTAGTGTGTGTGGTGTGTGTGTCTGGTGTGTGAGGTGTGTGGTGTGTGTGTGTGGTGTGTGGTGTGTGTATGGTGTGTGTGTGTGGTGTGTGTGTGGTGTGTGTGGTGTGTGGTGTGTGTGTGGTGTGTGGTGTGTGTGGTGTGTGTGGTGTGTGTGTGGTGTGTGTGTGGTGTGTGGTGTGTGTGTGGTGTGTGGTGTGTGTGGTGTGTGTGGTGTTTGTGTGTTTGTGTGTGTGAGTGTGTGTTATGTGTGTGTGGTGTGTTGTGTGTGTGGTGTGTGTGTTTGTGTGTGTGGTTTGGGTGGTGTGTGTGCGGTGTGTTGTGTGTGTGGTGTGTGTGTGGTGTGTGTGGTGTGTGTGGTGTGTGTGGTGTGTGCGTGTGGGTGTGTTTGTGGTGTGTGTGGTGTGTTTGTGTGTGTGGGTGTGTTTGTGTGTGTGGTGTGTTTGTGTGTGTGGTGTGTTAGTGTGTGTGTTTGGTTGTGTTTGTGTGTGTGTGGTGTGTTTGTGTGTATGTGTATGTGGTGTGTTGTGTGTGGTGTGTGTGTGTGGTGTGTTGTGTGTGGTGTGTGTGGTGTGTTGTGTGTGTGGTGTGTGTGGTGCGTGTGTGGTGTGTGTGTGGTGTGTGTGTGGTGTGTGTGTGGTGTGTGTGTGGTGTGTGTGGTGTGTGTGTGTGGTGTGAGTGTGTTAGTGTGTGTGTTTGTGTTTGTTTTTGTGTGTGTTGTGTTTGTGTGTGTGGGTGTGTTTGGGTGTGTGTGTGGTGTGTTTGTGTGTGTGGTGTGTTTGTGTGTGTGGTGTGTTTGTGTGTGTGGTGTGTGTGTGGGTGTGTTTGTGTGTGTGGTGTGTGTGTGGTGTGTGTGGTGTGTGGGTGTGTTTGTGTGTGTGGTGTGTGTGTGGTGTGTGTGTGTGTGGTGTGTGTGTGTGGTGTATGGTGTGTGTGTGGTGTGTGTGTGGTATGTGTGTGTGGTGTGTGTGTGTGTGGTGTGTGTGTGTGGTGTGTGTGTGTGGTATGTGTGTGTGGTGTGTGTGTGGTATGTGTGTGTGTGGTGTGTGTTTGTGTGTGTGGTGTGTGTGGTGTGTTTGTGTGTGTGGTGTGTGTGTGGGTGTGTTTGTTTGTATGTGTGTGGTGTGTCTGTGGGTGTGTGTGTGATATGTGTGTGTGGTGTGTGTATGGTGTGTTTGTGTGTGTGTGTGGTGTGTGTGGGTGTTTTTGTGTGTGTGTGGTGTGTGTGGTGTGTGTGTTTGTGGGCAGCATAGCTAAAACGAAAAGTAGGTTAATAAAAAAACTAGATATTTAAGGTCAGTATCTTCCATAGATGCGATATAAAGTTTTTCAAGAAAATCCTCCCATCTCCAACTAATCTTTACATGGAACATTTTTAGAAAACTTTGATTTTCTCAAAAGTGTATCTAACGCTATTAACTAAAATGCCATATGTTTAAGATATTTACATGACAAATGAAGTGCATATCTTGAATTTTCTACGAATAGCCTCTGAAGACCTCTTTCTTCATTCTAGGTGACGTTTGTAAACTAGTAAACATTAGACACACCAGAAATTCAGATCTCATTAAAGAGCACAATTTATGACATATTTGCTTTTTGTAGCGTTAACCGTTTCCGAGATATTCCTTCTTATTGGTTTCAATTTTAAAATACTTAAAATGTTCTCAAGCGGGAAGCCAACTTTCGTTTCATCTCGTGTGTTCCCGGAACTGCGTATGAAAACCGAATTTTAATTGTTTGATAGAGCGAGAGCATTTAAAATATTTGTTTATCGCTCTATCCTAGTGTATCGCTATATTTCCCTTTTACTTACCAGGAAGAAAGCAATAAGACAATTTCTGCTAACGTTTATCTCAATTATCAGGCCGTATAATAATTAATAATCTTTCGTAAGGAAAATTGGTCTGTGGAACAACTAGAGAAAGTCATGTGAATGGATCACATCAGATTATTTTATTCAAGAGTATTCAAAACATCCAAGTAAAACAAAGAGAGGTAGCCAGCTTTCCCAGTTAAGAAAAAGTTTTCTTATTCTAATGAAAGGAAAATAACAAGGAATGCACCTGCAATTGTCAACTGCACAAAAACGCATTTTAAATAATTTATGTGGTTAGATGTCGTTTCTGTCTTCAGTTTAAAAATTGTATAAAAGCACTCATCTTAGAAAATTAAAGATGTACCTACATTGCATTTGACATTCAAAAATATTGCTCATATGGTAGGTTTTTAATTAAAATTAATAGAGCCCTTTTGATGAAATAAAAATAACGAACATTTTTCCATGTGTAGGATAATTTTGGGCGGAGGGATTTGATAAATCTTCGTGTGGTATTCTTGGAGGCACTGAAATTTAGATACCAAGTTTCGCATTTGTCGAACTATTCTTCTTCTCACGCACACTCCCCGCACAAACAAAGGCATTTTTCTAAAATTGCTTTATTTCATTCTCTACACGTACTATATACATAGTGTATAGAGAAGGTATTGTAATGCACCCAAAAATTCGATACCGAGATGTCACCGGAAATATATGTTTTGAGACGCCCTGAACCCAAAAATAATATTTTTAGAAAAATGTCCGTGTGTGCATCTGTCTGTCTGTGTGTGTCTGTATGTATTTTGTGTGTGTGTGAGTGTATGTGCTTGTGTGTGCGTCTGTGGGCAGCATAGCTCAAAAACGAAAAGACTGCTAAAAACCAAACTTGGTATTTAAGTTTGGTATCCTCCAAGAATGCGACACGAAAATTTTCAAGAAAATCCCCCACCCCCAAATACCCTTTACGTGGAACATTTTTCGAAACTTTTCTTTTTTCTCAAAAATGGCACAACGATTTTGTTAAAAATCTCTTATACGAGGTACGTCCAGAAAGTAAGTTCCAAATTTATCTCCGCTGCAGCGCCGCGATCGCAGTTCCGCACATGCGCGGTAGACGCTCTGTATCAAGGAGAAGAAACGTGCGCCATTTTGAGATCGCTTCAGCCACATATGCTTTGTTGTGCTTGTTTACAATGTCAGTGTTGATTGAAAATCCCGCTGCTTGTGAAATCAGATCTGTGATTCGTTTTCTGAATGCTAGGAAAGTGAAACCAATTGAAATCTATCGGCAAATTTGCGAAGTTTACGGACAAAATGCGATGAGGATTCAATGATGGTGAGAAGATGGGTCCGACAGTTCAATGAAAGACGTAGTGAAGTGCACGATGAAGAACGAAGTGGGCGTCCATCTTTGATTACAGAAGAACTGGTTCACGCGATTGATGACAAGATCCAGGAAAACCGCAAGTTTACAATTAGTGCTCTCGCTATGGAATTTCCCCAAAGCTCACGATCACTAGTTCATGAAATTGTTACCGAAAAACTGAAATTTCGTAAACTTTGCTCACGTTGGGTACCAAAGATTCTTACTGAGCAACACAAAACAAAACGGATGGGTAGTGCACTTCAGTTTTTAACCCGTTATGATGAAGACGGCAATGAATATCTGACACAGATAGTCACAGGAGATGAGACTTGGGTTTCTTACGACACCCCTGAAAGTAAGCGGCAATCAATGGAATGGAGGCACACTTCATCCCCAGCAAAGGTTAAGCCGAAACAAATCTTGACACCTCGAAAAATGGTGTGCACAGTGTTCTGGGACTGGAAAGGCATCCAACTCATTGATTTCTTACCGCGTGGTCAAACAATCAAAGCAGATGTTTATATGAGACACTTAGGAAATTGCGCCGCGCAATACAGAATAAGCGCCGAGGATTGCTGTCAAAAGGTGTTGTTTTTCTTCACGACAACGCACGACCACACACTGCAAATGTGACGAAAACCCT